>JBAMBO010003957.1:0-93147 GCA_037044535.1 Lordiphosa magnipectinata
TAAATTAACAGCTAATTGATCAAGCTTCAGAATGCACATTTGGATTTTTTACCTTTTTTTGGCATAAGCTCTAGTTGTTAAGATATTGACCCCAAATTTGGTTTGTACGCATATTTTGGACCCCAAAGACGACTTGCAAGGATTCACTCAACTTAGACCAATATTTTATATAGCTGTCATATAACCGATCTGGCAGATTTGCTCCAACCTTGTTGTTTCTTATGCTACTGAACTGAAAACTGGTTTGTACTCGTATTTTTTGCTTTTAATACGACTTACAAAATCGGGTTCGACTTGGACCATTACTTCATATAGCTCCCATATAGCCGATCAGGCCGATTTGAGCTAACTTTGTTGGTTTTTACGCTATTGAACTGAATTTTAGTTTGAACATGTATTTTAAGCTCCTTAAGCGACTTATTGAACTTTGTTCAATTCGGCACACTATTTCATATAGCTGCCATATAACCGATATGACCGATTTGCCCCAACTTAATTGGTTTTTAAGATATTGAACTGAAATTCGGTTCGAACACGTATTTTAAGCTTTTTTAGCGACTTATCGAAAATGGTTCGATTCGGCATACTATTTCATATAGCTTCCATATAACTGATCTGTCCGATTGGCTCCAACTTTGAGCTGAAATTCGGTTTGTACCTTTATTTTTAGTTCTAAATACGACTTACAAAACTTTTTTGTGTTTGACGCTACTAAGCAAAAAATTTGTTTATCTCTTTCTCATGTAATCTATTCAACTTAAGCACGAATTCAGCTGCAATAAAGCCGATTTTCTCGAAAAGTCGCACGTTGTAGCAAGAAGTTTTAGTTACTCATAAATCTGCACACTTTCGTTAACAACTTTGTATTTAAAACCCTGTGCAGCGTTGTGCCATGCTTAACTATTATTCCACAAAACACAGCTACACTGGTTAGGGTCAACCTAAAATTACACATTAACAACACGCGGCACAATTGGGCAACCGAAAACTAAAATGACAAACGCGTTATCAACTTGTAATCTTAAATATCTGGACTACAAATTTGCATTTTTACAATATTTATTTTGTTTCTAACTTTTTAAGCAGACGCATTGGAAAATATTTGCTGCCAATTTCACAAAAAGCACGTGGCCCTTAAACAGCTGACTTCAACAGCCCGCCAACAAAACAGTGTTGCCACAAAGTTTGAATATGTTTTGTTTTTTATCCAATAGGAGTATGTAAATATTAAAAACCAGATAATATTTGAAAACTGAAAAAAAATTTTTTGGGGTTTATGCCAAAAAAAAGGTACCACTGTGCAATGACATAATTGATTTGCTTTGATTTTAAAGGTGCTTTGTAAAAATACCATCGAAAGTGTGACCATTTGTAAACTTGCATTGTACAAGCGCACGCAGCACGCTGCAACATGCTAATTTTGTTTTATTAAATGTTTGCATAGAATCAATGTTAATTCAAGTTGTGTAAAAGGAAAATTGTAAATAAAAGTATTGACTTAACTTCTACAATTAAACTTAAAGATAATTCGTGTAAAATTTTGTGTAAATCGTTGTCTTAGAGAAGTATTGGTTTTTGGTTCGAGTGTCCAATGTTTAGATAAAGCTTTAAGTGTTTTGTCCTCCTCTGCCCTCACTATACTTTATTACATCTTGTTTCTTAATACGTTAAGATTAAAAAAATTTTAAGTTTAGCTGCAACCACCTGCAGCTGATCTTGTAGTATTCCATAAAGTAATGCACGTTTTTTGATTTGTCAGTTCGGATGAACGTAAGATCTCAGAGATGGAAAGAGATGGAGAATCGACTTGTATGGGACATAAACTTCTTATACCTGCAGGCAGATCTAGTTTATTTTCAATTTTTCGACACGCCCCCTCCCCAATTTTGAAAAAACATTATATCTCCCTCTCGTACCTTTTAGAGATATTTAGTTATCAAGATTATTTATCGATTTGCGGAAGGAATGATAAAGATCGGATGAACGATACTCAAGTTGTGAGCAAAAAAATGTTCGCTGCTGCAGCGCTGCCGCAGCGAAGTGGGCGTGGACACGTTCATCCACGCCCATTTTGGCTTATTTAAGGTTTTACTCATCATAGACCTTACAGTATTAATTTTAGCACGATATTTCCACAAGAAGTATTTATGGCCGCTCACTCCTTATAAGCGCAACCACTGTGCAATGGTACAATTTTACTGCAAGTCGCAGTTTAAAAAAAAAAATACCAAATCAAAACACAGAAATTACGCTAGATTAACTATTTGTAAGGGTTATTTATTCAAAAATTCAGTAAACAAAACAAGAACAAATTACATGAAACAATATTTCGCAGCAAAATTTACTTTAAGAATGATTAAACCGACGAAAATTTTTTCTGTGTACTTCGCTGAAAAAAAAACGTTAAAGAGGGTGAGGCGTACAGAAAGCTTGAGGGAAATTTGTGGATTATCTTTACGCGATACCTTAATATTGAACCCGCCCATGCTACGGCTAATGAGCAAGATGCGCAAGAGAAAGAAGAAAAAGGAAATGGAGAAAAAGGATTGGTCAAATCCCATAAAATGGGTTGCTGTAATTTTTGTTTTATTTGTTGGTCTTATTTAAATCCATTTTTATAATTGTGTGCTCAATTATCGAAGGTATTTTAAAACAAGATTTAAATCAAAGTCTTATGAGCTAGTTTATTCCATCCAAGAGTTGTTACTAATTAAGCAACGGGCAATGTGGGTATAAATAATATTATTTGGTATCATCCCCCATGCATTGCTAACTATAGTTTAAATCAGAGTAACCGTTTGGAAGTACGAAAACATTTTGTTTGAAAGCACCGCCAACTACAAAAGAACATAAAGATCACGGTCAACACTGCGTATGAGTAACATCAAACACCTTAAAACAGGGGCTCACAAGACTATTCCCCAAGCCACGCATTTGTTTTTGCTTTGCGCAAAAGAATAGCCCGCGAGCATACCATTTACGCGGCCATAAGATTATAAAAAGCAAAAACAATTTCATATGCGTGCTTCCCTCTCTTTCTTTCTGAACGAAGGTTTTGTTGTTGGCGCATACAGACCTGCAACCAAGGTATACTTAACTAGGTAGCCGCACTCTCTCTCTCGCTCTCTTTGCTTCCTTCTTAAATGTCAGTCTGTAAACAAAAGTTGCGAGCTCTCTTTTGTATTTTTATAAGAAGCTGTGAGAGAGCGAGTATGGCTACCTAGTTAAGTATACCTTGCCTGCAACAACAACATCATATTAATTTTCTTCTGTCTCTCCTATGTCTCTGGCATATTAAAAAGCAACAACAATGTTGCCTTTGCGTAGTCAGCGCTCGCAGGCGTGTGCTTGAGACAGCAATGACCACACACTCACACACACAAACGAAAATCGGTTTTCCCTTCCTATTTCTTGTTCTTGCTTGAGTTGTATTTTATGCATTTGTATTGGTTTTGGTGGCGCCATCTAGGGCTGCAGTAGGGCAGCAAGTTGATAGGTTAGAAAGAAAGGGAGATCTTGAAAAGAGAAGGAACGATCTGTGAGAGTGAATTTTCGAAAGCAACATCTGCATCTTACTCCCACATGAGGAGTGGCTGTCAGATGAAAGTAAGGCCTTGAAAACGGCCAAAGACCCTCTTAATGTTAAAGTAGGTCGGAGGAGGAACAGGAAATGGAACGAGACGCTATATATGGAAACTGGCCGTTGCCAAGGGCTAGTTGGCGGTAGAAAACGGTGGCACAGCCAGTAGCGAGCAGCCTGGAATTTTTGTTTAAATTAAATGTTTTTTTTTGTATAAACGTCAGTGAAAATGTGATGCCAAGTGAGGTGATATTTGCTCCTGACCACATCTCTATATTCCAGCGTGGTCAGGTGCCCCAATTAGGTCTGGCCACGTCCTTTATTTGGGGAAATCCGGAAATACAGGTGATCTGGAGGTCCGTCGATCATCACAGACGACTAACCAGAAAGATTAGACGGGATATCCGGCCAAAAAGGAGGCAGGAGAACATAGGCGTGCGCAGGACTATAATTTCAAACGTGAGTCCATTCCAATCTGGATGTTCCCGGCCCAACAAAAGAAAACTATTACTCCTGAAGAGGGATGTAGCGAAATAAAGGGCGCCTCTACCGAAAACGAAAAGAAGACCCAAGCAAATGAAGAAGCAAACACAAGCAGTTTCTACATTGCCATTAATTTTTTAAATTTTTTTTGGAAGCCTTATGGCCCATACACACATGCTTTAATATACCCCTAAATACACATATACTTGCCCCTTTTTAAAACCCACATGGAATCATCCATACATACATACATAATCATCCATATACATATACTAGCATACAACCCGTCGCGCTTCGCTGCGCCGCCATCAGTATAGCCTTTATCAGTATGGAACCAATATCCCACATCACAACCACATCCCACCCACTTCCCACCCACATCCCACCCACTTCCCACCAACATCCCACCCACTTTCCACCAACCCACATACTACCCACATCCCAACCACTTCCCATACACATCCAACCCTCTTCCCGCCCACTTACCGCCCAAATCCCACCCACATCCACTTATTACCCACTTAACACCCACATCCCAATCACTAATCACCCAGTCCCCACCCACAGCCCACCCACCTTCTATCCACGTCCCATCCACTTTCCATCCACTTCGCACCAACTTCCCACAAACTTCCCACCCACATACCACCCACTCCCCACCCGCATTCCTCCCAGTTCCCATCCACTTCCCACCTACTTCCCACCCACATTTTCAAACTTGAAAAATTGAATTTCGACGCGCTAGAATGGCCGATTCGCCCACTGTGCAGCAGGCTGAACCAGTTGAAAAGTGGTTCAAATCTACATGTCAGAATTTATTTAGTTAGTGATCAGGTAAATTGGCAGGTAGTAGGCTTACATTGTGAGTGTTAGAGTCTAACAGTTAGACATTAAGCATATCTCAGAATTTATTTGAGCTATGAACTGGAAACTTTATGTGTGGGATCGATCCAAATTTAAAACTGCTTTCGAAGCAAGTTTCAACAGGTTCAAATGGTAATATAAACTTTCAGCCAGTTAAAAATTGAAGTGCGATTCTTAGGTAGAAAAAATATACAAATAATAGTTTTATATTTTTCCTAGGCAATTAAAAAATAAATTTCTTGCATTTTCGAGTAAAAAATCGATTTTTTAAAAATATTTTTTAAATATTTTTGGTCATTGTATTCAAACTACTAAGCCGATTTGAAAACAATGTTCTACGCGATTATTGACAATTTTATCAATTACCTTTCGATGCAAATCTCGCTTGACTCCATCTGACGATTATAAAATGAGATATGGCTTAAAATCCAAGTGCACCTACCGAAAAAATAAAAAAAAAATGCATAGTTAGAAAACGTTGCCATGAACGCCGATTATGCATACTTTACAACAAAAAAAAGATCATGGGGTGAAACCATGACCTTGAAAATTTCATATTCAGGAGGTCTAATCTAGTGAACATACTAGCCAGATTGCACATAGTAAATAGCTTAACTAACATTACAGAACAGAAATTTTCCAGCAAGAAAATCCAATAGATATTCTAGTAAACCCTAACGAAGAAAACATCAAAAAAATTACAAAATTCCTACGAAAACCTCAGATGTACAACGAAGGCTTAATTTTAAAATATTTAGAGTTATAGCATATAATTCAATTTTTTTTATTCAATTATCGTCAGAGAGTCTATTAAGAGATATATGACAAGGGTAAAGGCAGCTTTAGTACTAACTACTGTAAGTATATAAATTCGCATAATAGATTTAATAACCTTATTATAAGAATATTTTGTAATCAATAATAAATATTACTCTTAATAATTTCTAGCTGAAGATCCTGGCAGCCATGGCTAGTTAATTCACCTTCATATTTAACCTTCACAATTAAAAAATTTTTAAACCCACATTCAAATGCCTTAATTCCGATAACTGTTATCGTTTGCGCTATCGAGCGATCCAGTTCGATACCAACGATAAGCCAGTCCGATAGGCCTAGCGAACCGGCTGCTAATGAAATCGAGCTGGTACTGGAACTATCCCCAACTTAATTCAACGGGGCTTTTTTAGTCGTTACGCGAGAGAGCAAGCAGCAACTTGCATATTTTTCGACGTGCGCGTTTCGCTCTGCCGTTTGGCTACTGTGTGTGTTTGGCGTGAAAAAACAATTTGTTTGAAAAAAGAAAGAAACGAAACAAATTGTGTGTGTGCAAATACAAAAAGCAAAAACAACAGAAAAAAAGTGTCGGCTTTGCTGTAGAGACGCGCAGTGCATTTTGTGGCTGCCGCCTTCGCCCGCCCGCCCCCGTTCGTGTCGGCGTTTTTGTTGCTGCATTTGGAGAAGGGGAGAGCCTCTCGACGTTGTTGTCGTCAACAACAACATTGCGCGTAAAAGGTGAAAAATTATTATTAATAAGCAAATAAATTTAAATTCCAACTAATTAAAAGGAACTAAAAAAACTTCCTGTTTTTGCAACAATATTCTTCCACTTCCACCCACTCATGCGGATTGCCGCAGACAATATAAGCATTATTGTGGCAGTGCCTCCTCCAACCCCTTGGGGGGGGAGGGGGAGTATGTGCGTTTGTATGAGTGAAGTGAACTCAGAACGAAAGTTTTTGTATTTGTTTTTGCGATTTTTGCTGCTGCTGTTTGATATTTGCCAGAGTGCGGGCGTTGAAGTTTTTAGTGCAGCATTTTGTGTTTTTTTTTGTTTTGTTTGTTTTTCTCCAGCTCCAGTGGGAGCTTTTAGATGGTATATGTGCTATTATTAAAACACCACACACACCCACACTCTCGAACACATACTCAGAGAAAAACTATGTTGAGGCGTTGGCGTTTTGGCCACAAGAAGAGAAAGATGAGCGAGTGAGAACAGCGGGAGGAAGGTTAATAAATAAATCAAATAAAACATAAGGCAGGAATTTCGGTTCAATTGGTATGCCCCCTCCCACTCCCCCCTCCCTCACTCACCACCTTGCCTCATTCTTGGCGCACTTGTTAGACATAAACGCCGCCGCACATTTGCCATATGTATGTATGTTCGTATGTGTGTGTGTGTGTTTTGTAATAAAGCGTTTTACGATCTCGCCTCTCTGACGTCTTCCCATACTCTGTTGGTTTTTATGAGAGTTAAGCTATTTTGCGTATGACATGTTTGACAGATGCCAGCGCCCGATGCCGCTGTCAACACCGTTCTTAAATGCAGGCCTCTCCCTACCCCACCAAAACCACCCACCCACCGCCAAAAACAAACTTTGTTTTTGTCGAGCAACAACTGCCAGCGGATTCAACAGAAGGTGGCAGATTTGGGGATGGGCAGCCACTTTGACGCATGTTTTCGCGCAGCGCCCCCAAAGAAGTTGTCGGGCTTGACATAAATTTCTATCTGCCAAATGTGGCAAACTACAACAACACCAGCAGTAGCAACAGCAGCCACAAACTGGGCCACGCCTACAAAAAAATAAAAAAACAAACCATAAGCAACAAACAGCAAATATCAACATCAACTGCCGCTTGGCTTGTCGCATGTAATTGCTTGCCACAAAGTAAATGACAATAGAGCTGAGCAAATGGCCTACACGGTGGCACAGTGGCTGCAAATGTATTTCATTTTGTTTTCTGATTATATTTTTGAATATTTTCTTGAGTAAATCCAGTCTTTGAAGGGTTTCTAAGACAGGCTGCAAATCGGTACAGAACCGAAATTGGCAGAACCGGTACGGTTCGAAATTTTCGGGACCCTCAAACCGGACCAATTCTAGTTGAAATAGGTTTCAGTTCAAAAAATTACTCCAGACACTTTTTCAGATCTTCTATATATATTTTTATTATTATATTTGCTAAAAAAATCTCGATTTTCGTCTTTCGAATGAGAATTGTAGCAAAACTCAACTATTAAAATGGCAATAAAAGACGACGTTTCTGATAACTTGTAGGAATGCTTCCTCTTTAAAAATAAGAAAGAAAGTCGGTCAAGCCCGACTATAACATACTCTGTACCCCCAAAGTTTGTACACTCCTAGCGTATTTATATCGCAATTCTTTTAACGAAAACCAACTAAATATTCAAAAACAAATGTTTTCGAATGAAATTTTACGGAATAATGTGTAGGGAATTACTGTACCTTAGGTATACAGAGTATAAAATGAGTGATAAAAATTATAGCAAAAATTTTTCAAGCTATAACCCAAGCTTCAAACCCAAACGTATGGTTCGATATATTTAGTAAACGGTTAGCAAACCCAACCTTAGACTTTCCTACGTGTACGAACCCCTGGACCAAAACTTTTGCCGATTTTCAAAGGCTTGCAGTCTTGGTTTTAAGTCCGAAATCGTGGATTACCTGCACCGGTTGATCTTGTTTAATAACATAATTTCACAAAATTAAACTTTTATTTGTTTCTCATCAAAATGTTGAATTTATATGAAACCCCAAAGGTCCCAATAAGCGAAAATTTTTAATTTCTATTATTCTTAAAACTTTTAAATTTTTTGGAGCTGGAGAAAAACAAATAAAAAAAACAAAAAATGCTGCTATAAAAACTTCAACGCCCGCACTCAAACAGCAGCAGCAAAAATCGGGAAATTCATACTTGAAACATGAATGTTCGATCTCAGAAGTACGGTAAGCATGGATATTGTTGATCCCACAGCGAAATTCTTGATCCAAGAATGAATTTTTGATCCCGACATTCTTGATTCAAGAGTTTCAGTACTTGATCCAAGAACGAATATTCTCAAAATAAAGGATTTAAAAATAAATATTTGAAGGGAGGGAGAAACACGACGTGATAGCATTAACATTTTGATTATTTTTTACTTACTTTACTGACTTCTTGAACTCGGGACTTCGAAGACGATAACACACACAGACGACGGTGCTTAAGCTCACTCTACTATCAAGCATAGCCGAGATCTGGCGCCTAAATCATAGTGAAGAGTGTAAGCAGCTAGGCTCGTGGTCGAGAGGACAAGACATTCGCTAAGAAAACGTCGAGGTCGTGAATCAAGTACCCGTTTGCTTTTTCATTATTTTTATTTGAGGTGTTTCCAACATTGTCTTTATTTCATACAATCCTATAATTGATTACTTTTTCTAACTTGAAATGTTCAAGATTAAATGAGTTAAAGTCTGACAACGACAGTGTTCTGTTCTCAATAACCGATTGATTCTGTTCACACCTCTCTCCCATGACAAACGAAACTGAAAGCGATCAAAGCTATTATCTCAAAGTTTGCTTGCGTTCTCAGCTCCGATTCTTCTCCGCACTTCCCAAATTGAGAACGAATTTAGCTCGATTTCAAGAGCAAAAATTTTACAAATTAAAGAACGAAAGGATTTTTTTCAAAAGCGTTTGTACACAAATTATTCGTTCTACTATTTTCTTAGTGCAAGACATCGCATCTGATGCCTTAAACCGACAACGCTGAACAAATACCTCAAAAATTTTACATTTCTGAATACATTTAACACCAAATAAAAATCATCCGAATAAATTGAACCCATTTGTGTGTGTATAATTTATAAATCCATCTCTGCCCACTGTGCTGAAAACAAGTTGGGCTGTAACTAAAAACCGCAAAGCTTCTCATTCCCGCGCTGCCCGTTCGATGCTCTCACGCCGTCCCCCGACGCCTGCCCGTGTCAAAGCTGTTGCTTCCGCTCCCGTGGTTTGTGTGTAAAAGTATCTCCTTTTTGTTGTTGTTTTTGTTGCTATACGTGGGCGGCGGCATAACGCTAAAAAAAACCTTAGACCAAGTTTCAGGCTTTCAAATGCTTTGCGGATGACGTCGTCGTCGTGGTCGTGGTAGACGTCAACGGCGTCAATCAAATTTCTAAGTAAGTTTGGTTGCATGTGGCTGTGACTTCAACTTCAGTTTTGCGGCACTTTAGGTGCCCCCAGCTACCACCTACAACACACACACACTCCCAATGCAAATTGATAAGGCAAACAAACATGCAAACATTTGCTGCTATTTGCGTATCGAATATCGTTTGGCGTACTACAATCATTTATATATATACGTTTTTTTTGTGTCGAAGCTGGCCATTTAATATTCATTTATTCAGCCATGTTTATTTATTTATGGTATTTTTTTTTGTTGCTGTTTGTTTGGTTGGTTGCTTTGGTTGTGTGTGGCTGAAACCCGAAAACGTGAAATCGCATGCGAGAGCCATGACCATGATTTTGAATTTGAGCAAGGCAATCAACAGCACTTGGCACCTTTTTCATGATAACCTTTTCGAGAGTTTAATGTGCATTAGGTTGGGCAAAACGAAATGATTCGGATCAAAGTCCCTCCCACTCACACACACACACACTCTCAGACTCACTTATCCATGTTTATCTAAGCAATTTAATTAATGCTTTTCTGAGAAATGTATCTTGTACGAGTATTTATCTTGTTTGCCTTTGCCTTGTTCAAGAACCAATTAATTGAGACCTTGCGAGGGTAAACCCAGATGTATCCGAAGTAGCAAATAATACCCTTAAACATCTTTACAAAATCTTCTCTAGGTTCTGTGTGGACCACTGAACCGATCTCGTCCTTATTTCCGAGCGGTTTGCATCCCTGATCATGAATGAATATCAGAGCAAGGGACAACTGATGCTACGAACCTTTGATTGAATTTATCTTCAAAATTTTGTAGTAAGCCAAATCTGATCGTTATTTTCGCGGTTGGGAAAAGAGCTCATACTGTTGTTGAGAGCTCCTTAGCTGTGAAGCGAATACGCTTAGAACCAATTTCTGTAAAAGCACCAGGGCGCTGAGTTAATCGAAGGCATACAATCAAAGGCTCCAAAAGTAAATTCAAAAAGAAAAGAATGCCCTTAGGGTGCTGACAGGTCCGTCAGGGGAATCACTAACCACCCAACTATGCAGATACTACAAGAGAAGAAGACGGTGTCTTATAATACCAAGCTTTAAAGTCTTTAATTGAGTAGAATATCCTCTAAGACAGGATTCATTTTTTAAGCCCATGCCAATCTTGGTCTTAAACTAGTAAAATTGAATTCATTCCGCCGATTTTGTTCTGCTTAGAATACCTATTTTAATCCAAATGCGTACAGTACTCCAAACTTTTTGGGTTCGGGTTCATGAAGCGGGTTCAGAAGGCTGCTGAACCTAGGTTCTGGTTCGAACCGGGGTTCAGGAATCATTTTCTTCAGAAAACATGTACGCAAATTGAAACAAACTTCAACATTTTTTTCACACGTACATATATAGAAGTTTAATGGCTTGATAATATCATATTCGAGTTTGGATTATGCTCCAGACAATAAGTGATGAAGCAATGAGTATTACAGATCAAATTTACGCTGCCTCTCAATTTAAGTGGTGTTAAGCGATATTGAAATTCTTATTGTCTGCATAGGAAATTAAAAGAGTTTGAGCGAGACGGACATATTTCCAAATGCAATCAGAGAGCGTAAGTGAGAGCTAACAGCTGACTAATTTCTGAAGCGGAGTCGACTGCGCAACGGTTCAGTCAATAAATTCAAGTCTTTGAATAATTAATGTTTGTTCATAACTTTTAAAACAAGACTCAAACACACCACAAAAAACGATGGTCGGCTGTCTCAAGAACCTCCCGGTTGTAACCTCCGCAGGCTTTGCATATCTTCTGCAAGTCGGCAGAGGTCATCTCATGCTAGCAATTCCAAAGGCAGCACAAGTACAAAAACTGACAACAGACAACGTCAATTTGACAGAAGACTTTGAGTATGTCTGTGCACCCATTTCGGCACTTCTCTATTAGTGGTTTTTAAATATGAATTTTTTTCATTTTTTCGGTATGTGCCCTTACATTCTATGCCATATCTCAATTCATAATGGCCAGATCGTGTCAAGCAAGATATGAATCAAAAGGTCATTAAATTCTCATTAATAACGTAGAACATTGTTTTCAAATCGGCTTAAAAGTTTGAATACAATGACCAAAAATATTTCAACAATATCGACTTTTTTTCTCGAAAATGCAAGAAATTTTATTTTTAATCGCCTAGGAAAAATATAAAAAAATCCAAAAAAATTAGTTTTATTCTTTTGACTTAAGAATCGCACTTCTACAAAGATAATCAGGTATTGATGAAGAAAATCTATTAATAAATATTGTAGCTGGATCAATTTAAGTGAAGGAACTAATAGTCAAATTTGAGTATTCTAAGTGTTAAGAAAATTTTTTTTTCTATTTTCTTCGTCTTTTCGTCAATATTAGAAGTGGGCGAATAGCCACATCAGAAAAATAAATCCAGAACAGAACAAAAGTCGAAGCAAAGGAAAATTAATTTTTAAAAAATCTCAAAAACACCACTTTTTTCAGCACTCAACTGCTCACAGCTCCTGTATATAGTTATAAATTCTGTTCATCGATATCTTATTTTCTTCGAAGAAGTGCGGGTCTTATGTAGAAAAAAACAAAAATAGTTTTTTTGAATTTTGAAATATTTTTCCTAGGCGACTGGTAACGAAATTTATAGCGTTTTCGAGCAAAAAATCGATTTTTTTGGATTAGTTTTTATTATTGAAACTACTCAACCGATTTGAAAATAGTGTTCTGTGCGATTATTGATTCAATTTATTCCATTCAATTACGTTTCGATTCATATCTGGCTTGGTTCTATCTGACTATAAAAAGTGAGATATGACTTAAAATGTCAAATAAAAAGTGCGCTAGACTGATACTTGTGTCGCAGGAACAGGTAATACAACAAATTCGACATTGTTAAGTTCTTTACATTGATAGTTTTTCCAAACTTTAAAGCTTAAAAATTGATTTTCATCTTCATCAGAAGATAAACATGGTACAGAATCATTAATTCTTTAATTTGCCGTTCGTAAAGATTTAATTGATTAGTTCTTTTTGAACATTACACAATAAAGCAAAATGATTCTTTAAAAACTGTTTTTATTCCAATGCTTACAATTATTGGAAATTAGCAAACTTGACAATTATAGCAGCTAGAAAAAAAATTAACAGAGCATGTTTTTTGAACCGAACCCTTTTTTACATTTTTTTTATCTTCGGTTCAGGTTCGGGCTCGGGAAGAGAAAATTGTTCTGCTCCGGTTCAGGTTCTGTTCGGATTTCCCAAAAGTTTCGGAGACTCCGAAACGGTTTGCAGCCCTGGTTATTAATATCTTTAATATCCTTTTTTACCCTTGCTGAGGGTATATCAAAATTGTCCAGATGTTTGTAACTCATAGAGGAAAGCTTCTGCGACCACATAAAGTACATATATATATTCTTGATCATCATGACGAGCTGAGTTGATATAGCCGTGTTCGTCTGTTTCCAATAATTCTGCCAAGTTTGATCCAAATCGGATGTCTATAGCATAAAGCTACCATTGAAACTATCGTTCGAAAAGTAGTTCTAGTGAGAAAAACTTTTTTGTTTTCAATTGTAAAGTCTTTATGCTTTCCAGTTATGAATATTATATTTTTCAACACAATTTTGGCGAGTTTGATCCAAATCGGATGCATATATCGGATAGCTGCCATATAACACACTGACCAGCCAAATGGTTGTGGCAGTTCCAGTTCATCCGGCTCCAATCACAGTTCATCCAGCTCTAATCATTAATCCAGTCCCAATCACAGTTCACACATCACTGGCAACTCGTTACTCCCGCTCTTTTTAGCTACATCTCTAACTCACAAACACACTCACATATTCGCACAGTCAACTCTTGGCATTCGGTTGAACTCATTCTCCGCGGCAAATAATTTTAATCAAATAAGCAAAGTGGCTTAAATCGCCACATGGTCGCCCTGGCCACCTCTGGTCACACAATTTATCGAGCACCATCCCTGACGCGATAGCAGAACGAGAACACGCGCCATCCCTGCCGCTCAGTTTCGGGCTTGGCTTCGGCCACGCGCGGCACGCGCCTGCATCGCTCCGTTCGACTTGACGATAATTGTTAGCTTATGTGATATTCAATAAAGTTAGTTACATATTAAACCTAGTAGCCAAAATGGTCAAAGTAGTGGCGCCATCTATTGCTCAGTTTGAAAAATCATTAAATTGTTGAATGAAAATCATTTAAAACCATAATTTATATATATTAGACGAGCTGCAAGGGTAAATAAACTTCGGACGAGCCATAGTTAGCTTTCCTCTATTATTGCGATATTAAAACTATCCAGTCCAAATCATCAACAAATCTTATTTTTTTCTGTGTTCAAATTACGTTTTAAACTTGTTTTAAGATTATTCGTACTTGACTTAATTGATTAAATGTTGAATTTTTAAACTTAATTTGAGTATTCGACTCGGCTGTTGATGCTGATCAAGAATATATATACTTTATAGGGTCGGAGATGAATTCATCTCCCTGTTACATACTTTTGCACAAACTTAATATACTCTATGTAAATTCGGTACAGAGTATAAAAATATAAAACTCCCATTACTGGGAACCCATATTCCGAAGGGTTTGACCATGCTCGATATACTTGTGCTTTTGCCAATTTGATTCTGCATCGATTTAAAACATTAAGAAATACTTTTTATAATGTATATCACACCATTTTGAGATCCCATGAAAACCATTAAATTTATAGTCATTCAACGGTTATTTAAACCAAATTTATTTATTTATTTCAAAGTATTGAAAAGTGTTTTTCTCAATTCCCTTTCACATTTGCATCAGGTCAGTGACAATTGCGACGTCAACAGAGTTAGGCGAGTTGTTGTTGTAGCTTCCGCATATGCCATCTGTGGCTTTTAATTCACGAGGTACTTCTCAATCAACAATCAACAACATACTTCTGGGAATACCCTCGTTTCAATTTTTAAGAATTGAGAACTTTAAGCAGCAACTGGTTTTTGTTTGAATTTAAATATTTCACATAAACGACTCTGAACACGTCTCATTATGAACTTTTAAATATTTACAAAGACTCTAAAACGATGCCAATGGGACACATAACAGATACAAACCGATCCACCTCCCTTCAGGCGAAAAGTTTTCCTAGCCCATAAATTGTTTGGTTGCTAGCTCTGGTGTTTTTCTTTGATTTTCTTCGTGGCCCCAAGAAAAGTAAAAACAAAAAAGCAAAGAAAAGAGTGAAAATTCAGTGGGAAAATTGTCGTTGTCTGGCCACGCTGCGATTACAGCAGCAACAGCAGCCTCGAAACTAATTAGTCGCCTTGCATTCAGACTGAATTGTACTTTTCTCTCTAGTCTGCACACTGCACTTTTGTAAGATTAAGTAAGACTTTCATCTGCTGCTGCTTGTGCAACAGAAATTCAGTTAACTGTTACACACCAGTCACTGACTGACTTAATTCCCTACATTTTTACGATTGCTCCAAGCTGGGGAGTTGTACACTGTGTGTCACAGTGGGCTGGGTATCTGAGCATCTGAGTATTGGCAGTTGGAATAAATTGGTTTTCGTTTTGTTGCTTTGATGTTGCATTCGAAATGACAAGTTTTTTTTTAAGGCCGGGGGCGGGCTGAAAGCTGATTTCGATTATCACATCAATTGGGCAGGAGGGTTGAAGGTGAGACAGGTGCAGGTTATGATGAGGTTATATGAAAGTTGATAAGATGATGGCATGTAGATTGCTTTTGTTGAAATGAAACTGATTTTTAAACAGAAATATGCACCTGACATTTTTTGATAAGAATTTTTCAAAGCTAGAATCATGTAATGCATCTTGCTTGGCGTCATCTTATCACCTGGCATCAAACACTATTAATGGCATTGCGCACTTGCTCAGTATTTCGATTACGATTTAAGCAATTTACTAATTAATTCGAAACTCATACGGTTTCCTTTTGATAACACTGAGCCAAAACCATAAACCGGTTTCTCTGAAACAAAGATATTTGTAAATATGGAATTTATACAGTTTTGTACCTAAAATTTCTAGTATGTTTTGTTTTTGGATTGACTTAAATTAAGTACGAAACTTTCTACAATCGAAAAATTACTGTTAATGTTATTAAAATAACATTTCGTACTTACAGTTAGCCGTCAATTTTAAGAAAAGATCGTTCTTAGTTCAAGTAAAAAATTTCTTGAATTGAGGACAAAATAGACTTACAAAGCAAGCTCTAAAAAGTTTGATACAAAAAATGCGAATTATTTTAATTCAAATCTGTTCTTAAAATTCCCTCCTGGTTCTAAAACTTTGGTTATGGAGTTAGGGTAGTTTTCTGACCCACAGTATAAACATGGTTACTTCATTTCCTCTGACAAAGAAAATTTAACATAAAAGCCACTCTTTTTTGTGTGATGTTAACTCCATTGTGACCAAGAGATACCTTACTGTGTAGGAAAACACGGTGGTTAGAGGGAGACGGACATAGTCTCAAAATAACTCAGAGTGTCAAAAAATTACTCAGAGAGCCAAAATGACAGCGAACAGCTGACAAATATATGAGTGAAGAGTTGTCTACGCAGCACATTGTGCTTCTACGGTAAATTTTCTTGCCTCTGATTATTTCCAGCCTCATTTGATATAATACAGAGACCTAGTTTCAAGAACAAATTTAGAAGCTTTAGAATTTATGGAAGAACATTTTGTACCTATTTTTCTACAGTTGAAAAGTGTATTATAATTTTGCCCAGGAGTTTGCAACGCATGGAAGGAATCATCTCAGCCACATAAAGTATATATATTCTTGACCAGCATGACGAGCTGAGTCGATTGAGCTTTGTCCGTCCGTCTGTCTGTCTGTCTGTTTCTACGCGAACTAGTCCCTCAGTTTTGACGCTATCGAGTTGAAATTTTGCACAGTCTTCTGTTGGCTGCACGCTGTTAATCGGATGACTACTTCTTGTAGCTGCCATAGAAACGATCGTTCGAAAAATGCGTTTTTATGATAAAAACTTTTTTGTTTTCAATGTTATCGTTCTTAAACTTGGTCATTATTAAAATTAAATGTTTTCAAACTGATCTGCGAAGTTTGGTGGAAATCACTAACTTTTAGAGCGATCTTTTTCAAGTGTATTAAAACTTCGGCAGAGACGAAGTTAGCTTTCCTTTCTCGTTTAAAGTATTATTTTGATTCAAGAATGATTTGGGCTTGACTTTAGAAGTTATTAGACTTCAATGAAGAATATTTTGCTCTTATTTTGAGAGTAAACCGGGTTGTATTTAAAACCATAACAACCTTTATAATAGTTCGAAGTGTACTTAATAGATCCCGAAACAGATTTAAAACAAGTATGTATTTCGGTATTGAAAAAACCGATTCGATTTCGGTCAAGGTATTTCTATTGGCCTAAAGCTAATTTTAACTATATAGGAAACAGACAAGCAGCCTATGTCCGTTTTCCTTGATATAACTGTAACCGAAATATAGCTATCGCTCGATTTAGAGACCGCAACCAATGACGAAAATCGTTTCGGGTATAATCCCTGGTTTGTAACTTTATTCCTTATAGGCGAAATTTCCACAGTATATTTATGTCTGTCATGGAAACGGACGCAGTTATCTTACTTAAGTAAGGTACAAGATAAATGTCAAAAAATAATAATGGTAATATTTTATCAAGGTAAAGTAAAACATATGAAATTTCCGGTACCTAGATAAAGGTAAAGGTACAAAAAGAAATACTTCACCAATTCCTATCCGAACGAGAGTGTAAGTTAAAGTCGGCTCTAACCGACTTCGATATACCCGTTACTCATGCATAGAAATGCTTAATAGCCATCCTGTGTGCCTGAGGTGAGACAGCCGAAAAGTATGCGACATTTTTTTAACTCGGCTATTTATCATCCGATCTTGGAGGGCTTATAGATGTTGCGAATATAAATCTACGTTTTGAATTTGAGATCTCAAAAATTGTGGGAGTTATTCAACATTTTCTATTGTGGAGGCGTGGGTGGGCGTGGCAAAAATTTGAAATAAACTTGATCTGCGTGCAGACAATAGGAGTCTACATTTCAAAATTGGTTGCTCTAGCTCTTCTAGTCTCTGAGATCTAGGTGTTCATACAGACAGACGGACGGACGGACAGACGGACATGGCTATATCGACTCGGCTGTTGATGCTGATCAAGAATATATATACTTTATATTGTCGGAACTGATTCCTTCTGCCTGTTACATACATTTGCACGACTTTAGTATACCCTTTTACTCCACGAGTAACGGGTATAAAAATTTAAGGACGTGAAATATCCTACTGAAACTTTGAGACTTTCTCGAAATTTCATAGCTAGGTGCTCAATAAAAGATCAAAATATTATCGGAAATCAGTACAACAATTCAATTCTTCTTTTAAGACTAGTCCAGATTTAAAAAATTCTGGAAATTGAAAAATATCCCGACGGATTCTGAAAGTTTGACACGAGAATACATATATTTTCAAAATTTTTATCCGGAATTTTCGTTGTGGAATAACCCATGGCAAGAGACCTCCGAAGTTAAAAGGTAGAAAGCTGATACTTTTGCACAGCTGTCTTATTTATGGTCCGCTATATAATACATTTTTATTTTATGCATACCACGCATTTATCAAGTAGCTCTCATAGAATCAGAATCCTGTGTTCGTTTAGTATGGGGCACCGAGCAAGAAAGTGTTCAGTGTCCTCCCTCCGGCATTGCAGAGTGTGCATTGGCTGCTTGCGGATTCGAGGTCATCTTGAAATTAATTCCTAGTCGAAAGGTTGTATTGCAGTTGACTGTAGGTAATGCGGGACTGACTAGCTCGAGCTTCTGCTTCGAAACTGGATCTCTCTATGGTGTCAATACTTCGTAGAAGTTGACCTTGCAAACGCTCCATGTGTTGTTATCGTTCAGATTGCAATTGATGTTGTGTTCCAGTGCCATGAATTCCCAAGTGCGGAAAAACTGCGTTTTGGTTTCAAACAGATACGTTGTAACAAATCTTGGGAGACGAGTGGATGGCATTCGCATGGTCTTGGCAATGCATTCGAAATCTATTTGCATGGTATATTGTAACATGGTGGGAAGTCCTGTATCTAAATGTATCGCATAGTTGGGGGAGTACTGGGGTAGGTGGAACACACGTTTGACAAAAAAACGAAGGAGCTGTTCGGCGTCTTTAAATTGATCAACGCTCCACACTTAAGCAGAATAGCACATAATAGCACAAGAGAATATGAAATGAATATATATAAATTTGAATTATAATTTAAAAATGCATCATAAAACATCTAACACAATCAATAAATATCACTTAAACATCAAATTACCACTTATCTAAAACAAGAAAGAAAGTCGGTCAAGCCCGACTCTGCACCCTTACTCTCGCATTTGCTCACGAGTCAAACGGCCAGTTAACACACAACGCACAACGCGGTGCGCTCTCTAAGTCTCTCTCTCTCTCTCTCACTAAGATTGCCGTTCAACAGAATGCTGTAGCTATGGGTGGGGGGTGCGTGGGGTGTGTTAACTGGCCGTTTTTTGCTCATAACTTGAGTATCGCTCATCTGATCTTTATCATTTCTTCAGCAAATCGATAAATAATTTTGATTACTAGATATCTCTAGAAGGTACGAACCATCTATCATCAGAACTGTGGAAGATACACGTTTTTTCCAAATTGAGGGGGTGGGAGGGTGCGTGTCAAAAATTGAAAATAAACTTGATCTGCCTGCAAGTATAAGAAATATATGTCCCATACATGTCAAACCTCTATCTCTTACCATCTCTGAGATCTCTTCGTTCATACGGACGGACGGACAGACAGACAGACTATATCGATTCGGCTGTTGATGCTGATCAAGAACATATATACTTTATAGGGTCGGAAACGATTCCTTCTACCTGTTACATACTTTTGCACAAAGTTAATATACTCTATGTACCTTCGGTACAGAGTATAAAAAGGGAATTTTTTTGAGAGAGATGCAGCCCTGTTTTTAGAGATGATACTTCAATTGGATCAGCTTCTGATTTTCAAATAAGAAAATGAAATCTCTTGTAGTTCTGGGACACCAATGGATTTTTCGAGCGTTTTGCAAACCAACCGAGGGCAAAATCTCTAGAGATTTCTGTGAGTCATAGACTGTGACACCGCTGATAGAGACGATTGTTAAAAAAAAGAATTTCGGGATAACTTGTTTGCTTGCAAATGTCTCAACGAAATTTTATACATATTGGCATTTGACTGTCCTCCATAAAATATGTGAATTTCAGAAGAAACTCATAGCTATTTGACATCAGCCACCAGTTGGATGAAATTTCTTCTACGAAAATTTCTTACCCTTTGTAAGCTACCAACTTCAAATTACATATTTATCAGTTCTAAATATTCCCCCACAATATATTTAAGTTTCAAAACAACAGCAACATTTTATAAAGAAGCTGCCCTAGAAAGTGTTGCTCTTGAAACAGAATCTAGTGAGAAAAATTGCTTCGCTTTTGAAGGTACCTTAATGGAAATTTATATTTATTAATTTCTAAGTAAAATATACAAGTTTTATGATCATCGGAACTGTTAATTATGGATTTTTCTTAAATTTCTCATATTAAATAATGAAACAAAAAGGAAAGTCGGTCAAGCCCGACTATAACATAATCAGTACCCTTAACGTCTCAGCTCGCATTTGCTCACGAGTTATACGCGCTCATCTCTAAGTTTCACTCTCTCTCTCTCTCTCTCACTAAGATTGACGTTCAATAGAATGCTGCGGTGGTGGGTGGGGTGGTGCTGGGTGTTTATTGACCGTTTTTTGCTCATAACTTGAGTATCGTTCATCCGATCTTTATCATAATTTCAGCAAATCGATAAATAATTTTATTTACAAGGTATCTCTAGAAGGTACAAACGATCTATCTTCAAAACTGTAGGAGATATGACGTTTTTTCCAAATTGCGGGGGCGGGAGGGGGCGTGGCAAAAATTGAAAATGAACTTGATCTGCCTGCAAGTATAAGAAATATATGCCCCATACATGTCAAACCTCTATCTCTTACCATCTCTGAGATCTCTTCGTTCATACGGACGGACGGACAGACGGACATGGCTATATCGACTCGGCTGTTGATGCTGATCAAGAATATATATACTTTATAGGGTCGGAAACGATTCCTTCTCCCTGTTACATACTTTTGCACAAACTTAATATACTCTATGTACCTTCGGTACAGAGTATAATTAGTTTATTAAGTTTTGAATTATGTGTTTTGACTTGATGACTTTCCTATGCTCAGCGACAACTTGCTTAATAAAGTGCTTACCTTTTTCATCACGCGTGATTGACTTCCTTATGACTCTAACTTACGCTCTCTTTTTATACCCTTGTAGAGGGTAAACTAAAATTATCCAGATGTTTGTAACGCAAAGAAGGAAGCATCTCCGAACCTTTAGTACTTTACGCATCACATTTTTTGGAACCGGCCGGATCGGATGACTATAGCATATAGCTGTAGTATGCATAAGGACCGGTTTCGAACTGGTTCTAAAGTTATTCAGAACGTGAAATATGGAATGAATTGGATACTTTCCCAATTCCAAACTGATTCCATAGAAATTTAGACGAGTTCAAATAGCGATAAATAGCCAGTTCAATCTTAAATATAAACGCTATCATAAGAAACACGTTTACACAATTCACAGGACCCCGGCGTCTACAGCTCGGATTTAATATAATCAACTTCGATTTTAATAAAACATCTGTCTTTCTTTTAAAACAATTTAATGTCTAAGCTGGCTAAATCAAAAACAATTTTTTTTACCGAAATATAGTGATCCGA
This sequence comes from Lordiphosa magnipectinata, assembly GCA_037044535.1. NCBI lineage: Eukaryota > Metazoa > Arthropoda > Insecta > Diptera > Drosophilidae > Lordiphosa > Lordiphosa magnipectinata. The sequence continues at coordinate 21,738 of JBAMBO010003957.1, forward strand.
TTGAATAAAACCAGTCAAAATTATTTCTCCATAATCAAACCATAAAAAATTAACAACAGATAATGGTTTAATTAATTTTATCAGGGGATAATTTCTGGCTGTGTTCATATGAATCCAATGAGAAAAGCAGTAAACCTTCAAAATATTGTGTTCGTTCTTGAGTTTAGCAACCTGTTAGTTCTTTGTCAGAAGCCTTGAAAAATTAAATTTAATTATCAAATCACCAATAAATCAAGCAATTGTAAACATAATTTTCTAATCAGATTACGATTTCACGGGGCTTAATTTAAATACAAAAGAAGATTGTATTTCAATCATTAAGAACTTCAATAAAGTTAAGCTCCGTTGACATATTTGCTTTTGAACCAAGTCATTAAAATTCTTTCATTACATACATCATTTTTCGTCGTCTGACATATTGAATAACCATTTACCTATTCTTCAAAACATCTGTTGTTCTCTCATAAACACATCATGAATATAAAATGTATAAATCTTTTATCGATGTCAGTTGGTTGGGGACCACTGTGCGGACGGTGTGTGACTTGGTAAATGTATACACACTCACAGACCTAAGTATAGTTTCGCTTTTATTGGGATTACTCTGGTGCAATGTTAGGAAATAAAAGAGAATCATGTAATAAAAATATCACAACTGGCACCGCTGCTAGCTCAAGTCTCGTCTTTGTGGCATTAATGAATGAATGAAACCGTCTCAGGCTAAGCTGGCTAAGTCTGTCCAACTGACATGAAGGCAGAGAATGGGGCGGGCAGATTTTATGTTATTGTTGTTGTTGTTGCTGTTTTTGTTGCGCTTGGTTGCGCCTCAAATTTGCGCGCGCACCAACAACCATTTTTTGATAAATTTCCATACGAAAAGTAGAAAAAAATGACAATGTTGAGAGGTTTTTCTTTTTCTTTTTTATACCCTGTAAAAAAGTTACTCAGGGTATATACAAGTAATCAGATATGATCCAAAAAGAAGGAGCAATTTAAGTACGAACGGTCTTGAAAAAAAGTATGTTCGTTTTAGAATTTTAAAGAATTTCGTTCCTGAAATCGAGCTAAATTTGCTCTCAATCTGGCTTTGATAGAAAATGTTACTGAGCGCAGAGTGCAAGCATACCGTTGAGCCCTTTCTCACAGTTTCGTTATTATGGAAATGGGGTGCGAGGAGAAGCTACTAAGCGGAGAGCTTGAAGAATGGAAAATATGTTTTCAATTTGTGGAGCTCTTGATTCAAGACCAAAATATTTTATTCGTAAACCTGTCAAACTGTTGATTCAAGAATGAGATATCTTGGTTTTAAGTGCGCTAAGCTCTTCATTTAAGAATGGTTGAGCTTGGATTTGTATCTGTCAACTCGTTTCAAGAATTCTTCTACTAGTTTTAAACATCTTGAATCTGTAATCTTTGGAATTATTTGAAAATTACGGCCCTGCCCGTGTTAAATGCACTGAAATGCATATAAAGGCAGCCATGAATTCAGTATCAGGGTTGGTTCAGCAGTACTGAGCCGTACTAAAGGAAAGGTGATATTTTAGTGTTAAGGTATTTAAAAAAAAACCGAATGATGGTCATACCGCAGACATTGTATAAAATGGATGACGACGAGAGCGGGCAGTAGAAACCGTAGAGACAGTCAGTATAGACAACTGTGGAGACATTGAAAATATGTAAGCCGAAGTGATTGAGCATTAAAAATTTAAATTTAATATTGTGTGTAAATAGAAAACCGTGTAAATAGTGTGTATACAAAGAAAAACCGAAAGACCAAAAACCCGTCGTTTATAAATCAGGTGTGGGATAAATTACCCTCGTTTTACAGATCAAAATTTTAATCAAGAAATCTATATCAGCAAACGACAGAGCACTCACCAATACTCACAAAGATAAGCACCAATACCAATAATGAAATGGTTGTTGGTCAGTTTGTTTGCGCTCGCAAACACCAATCAAAGAAGAGAACAAAACCGGTTTTTGTTCTACGCGTCGCATACACACGAAATCGTTAGCATGTGTGTCGTTTGGTATGCCTCGCGCCCTGCATGTATACGTTCATTGATTTCCTATGTTCCGTGCAATTACAACAGAGATGGGCATGCACACATATCGACACACTTTTCACACGCATACAAGCACAATTTGCGTGCGCCCCATTCGTGTTCTATAAATAGCTTTCAATGCTTATAGCGTACGTGTGATTTTGTGCAGTCGGCCGCGGCAGAGCTCCTATGCACACGAGGCAGCGCGCTGCCTCGTGTGCATTGGAACTTCGCGACGCGCCCATCTCTGAATTACAATAACAAAACGTACCCAAAGAGCATACGGCTGGGCATCGCTGTTCTAGTCTATTTTTATGCGCCTCACACTTTAGTCCCACACGCAGGTAACGGTCTCGAATTGCGCTGTTCAAATACCTTTGAACACTCTTGAATCATGAATTTTCTTTCTTATCATACTTCTGATTTCGAACATTCTTCATCCAAGTATGAAATTCTTTATTTTGTTCTGTCGCTCTATGAGCGGCCTCAGTGCGCTCTCTGCTTAGTTCTTAATTTGTCAGTGGGCTTGATGCGAATGGTTTTATGCTGGGAACCAGCCATGGCCAGCTCTCAGCTCGCTCTCTGTTTCAGCTTGGAAGTCTTTAATGTGTTGCGAAAGATTATATGCACGATCTTTCAGAAAAAGCTACTATAACTTATTAGTTGTAACATGGAACCAGCCATGATACATCTAATAAAGTATGGCCAGCTCTTATCTCGCTCTCTGTTTCAGCTGAGTTGCAGCTTGGAAGTCTGCAATGTGTTGCGAAATATTATATGCACGCGCTTTCGGAAAAAGCTTTTAGCTTACAATGCTAGGTAGCTGCCAATACCTTATTAGTTGTAACAAGCAACCAGCCTTTTCTCAAAATTCTTCGGCCTCTGCAGACACAGCAAGCTTAGACAGAGAATGTGGAGTTTTAAAGTTCAAATTCTGACAAAGCCTTTGGCAACTTATCTACTGCTTTGGCCAACTCCTGCTCGGGTCTAACAGCAGTTGCAGGCTATGTTACCGGCGAGCTTGAACGTCTTTCTTGCTTATCTTTTTTTTTTTGGGTGAGAATGAATACTGGGTGTATGCAAATCAAGTAATTTGTCTCCTCGGTATTTGTGGGGTTTCCTTCAAAAAGAGAGCAAAAGAAAAGCAGATGAGACGGCCACAACTTCCGGTGTCATTTTGTAGTGTTGTGTGTGTGTGAGTGAGTGGGGGGATAAAAATAAATTACAAGAAAAAAATGATGACGAGAAGACGCCTCGTCTCAATTTTTTTCTTTGTATGCAGGTGGAAGCTGTTGTCGTTGGCGTCTTGCGAAAGAGTTTCCAGCTTTATTTTTTTTGGGGTCTGCTGGTTTCAAAGCCATTAACAAATGGTAAGAAGCAGCAGCCGCAGCAGCAGCAGGGGCAGCATTATTATTTTTCTCTATATAAAAATAGCTAAAATATGCTTAATTTAGTTGAGCGCTGTGCGTCGTCTGTGTTTGCCTCTATCCCACATAATTATTTTGGTTTAAAAGTAAGGACGGTCTGTCTGCCGCGTGGTCGTCAAGCATTTCAAGACGCCCACCATGACGCCAGAAGACCAAAAGACAACAAAATACGACGTCAGCACCGCGCCAAAAATACTTAAGCCCAAGCTGAGGAGTGTGGAGGGGGGGGAGGAAGAGCAGTTTGGAAGCGGAACACCTTTGACCAGAATTATTGCTGGATTTTTGTTAAATAAAATGAATTTAAATTGTACTATTTGAGCTGTGAGAAATTCCCAGACTCATAAAAGAAAACCAAATTAGTTCATTAATATGTATGGGGGAATGTTTAAGTTGGATTTGACCTGACCCCCCAAAGTTGGTCAACATTTATGGCATTGCGGCAATAACTTTTTTTCGGGGCCAAGGGTGAGTGCACTCGAGTAGAGATGGAAGACACAATGGGTGGTAATTGTATCGATTATGGCGTAGGCCAGGAACTTGTTATAGCCGCCTGTTGAAATGTTGATGAGAATGATTTCATTTGAAGCGTAGGGTAAAGTATTTCGAAAAGGCAGAACTTTTTGACTTTTTTTGAAGAACACAAAAGCCAGAATATCTTCGGTCAGTCTAAGCCAACGATGGAAACGTAGTGGACCTTGGCCCTTACAATCCATCCCGTTTTTCGGAGCAAAGCAGAACAACTAAAATACTCTAGTAAAACTGCAAAACATTGCTTATAAACATAAAAATTAAACACCCAAAAAAAAGTAGTCATCAAAATGACACTATTTAGTCATCAATTTGAAACTATTGGGTTTCAAATTATCTTTAATACTCCAAGTATCAAATTAATATTTTCGAAGGCCACATGCAGCGTTGTGGTCGGGCGTGGCGTACCAGTTGTATGTGTGGCTGCTGGTGCGGGAGGTTGTGGGTTCGATCCCGCCTCGGACCATCTAATAGAAAAAGTTTTTTCTTTCTTTAGAAAAAAGCACAAAACACACCCGGATCACCTTCACCAGCTACTGGCGCCAGCTGTCAAGTAACTAGCCATGAAAAAGCAAAATTCTCTAACTATTTGCCGTTCGGATTCGGCGTTAAACTGTAGGTCCCTTTCTCTTGTGCGAAAAATTATAAGCACACACGCCAAGAGATTGAGAGAAGCTTGGCCCTGGCCCTCCTGGAGGTGCTGTTTGAGCCAATTTTACTTTTACTTACATGCAGCGTAGAGCATTTTCACTGTGCCGGGTTTTGCTGTTGAGTAGCATTGGAATTCCCAAGCGATTATGGTATTGCAGGCATGAGAAGGCAGCTGCTGTGGATCAGGCAAAGACCGTTAAAGATTTGGCCTATGAAACAGCTGTACGGTCAACTAGCCTCCTTTGTGGTGTGGTGGTGTTCCTGTTTTAAAGTTATGTGCAAGCATAACGTGACCTCGAGACATCAAAAACTTTAACGTTATTTTCGAAAGTATTTTAATGATATTTCGAAGATATCAAACTGATATTATTAGGTTGATAATTTGTATACTCTGTACCGAAAGTACACAGAGTATATTAAGTTTGTGCAAAAATATGTAAACATTTCCGACCCTATAATGTATATATATTCTTGATCAGCTTCAACAGCCAAGTCGATATAGCCATGTCCGTCTGTCTGTATGAACACAGATCTCAAAGATGGTAAGAGATAGAGGTTTGACATGTATGGGACATATACTTCTTATACTTGCAGGTAGATCAAGTTTATTCTCAATTTTTGCCACGCCCCCTTGCTCTCCGCACTTGAAAAATTGTCGTCATATCTTCCACAGTTTTGTAGATAGATGGTTGAAACCTTTATATTTAGTATCAGTATTACTTATCGATTTGCCAAAGAAATGATAAAGATCAGAGGAACGATAGTCAAGTTATAACGAAAACAAACAATTAAGATGGGTAGCACTGGCCGCAACGGCGATGGGCAGCACTTCACACACTTTATGGCTTTTTTTCCACTTTATGTGGCTTTTAACTTAAATTGATCAGATATATACAAACTTTGGGGTTACAGAGTGTCTATAGTCGGGCTTGACTGACTTTCTTTCTTGTTTATTTTTGCTTTGGGAACAACATTTTTCTAGGCTTATGAAAAAAATTAAAAAATTTTAAATAATTTTATCTTACACTCAAGGTTTTTTTTGCTCTTTGGTTAGGAAAGGCTTGAACTATGTTGTACAAAAGCTTTACTTAATAGTTATTAACCATTTTTTTCTAAAATGTAGGGTTAATCACATTAGGACAGATTTTAAAGACAAACTAGTTTTCAGATGAGTGTAGTGTAATTTATGTCAGGAGAATAAGGTGGCCACTGGATTGAATCCACATTTTGGTGCCGAATGTATTTAGTGAATGCTCTTGCGCTTTGTATTAGAGCATTATCTTGTTGATAGGTTCAAGAAAAAGGTCCGAACTTTTTAGAAAAATAAGGGAAGGCAGATTCAAGGACTTGAATATAGTTCGCTGCATTCATTTTTCATTTCAATTCATAACAGGAAACAGCTCCCTAAATTATAACAGCACCTTTACAAGAGGGGCGACCACTTAAGTGATGCTCTGATTTTCGTAAATCATGATAATAACAGCTATAGCAATCTGCCCCGTTTAATTTATAATTTTCGTCCGGAGAACAACGTTGTTTCAAGACATTTGTTCACGAGCAGGTTTAAAACTTTTGTTATTAAAGAATTTTTAGTGTCTTATGTGCTTAGAATTTCGAATGACTCTTGTCAGTGCTTCCTTTCTTATCTTGACCATACTAGGATTTCAACTGATGATTTGGAGATAACTAAAAATGTATCGCTTGAACCTATTCAAGTAACGAAAGAAATACTATGCATTTCAAGAAGAATAACTTCAAAGCACAAAAAAAAGGGCATTACTTTTGCAGCTATTTTTTTTTCGCTAATTAAAGGCACATTAAAACATTCCGTAAAAAGAATTAAAAGAGCGATTAACTTTATAACTTTACTTAATTAATGGAAACATGCTGAACCTATTCAAGTGACGTGCAGTGCATATTTTTCTGTGCGGTGAATGAGTTTAGTTGAATTGTGCAGATTTGGCGCTTCTTTTCATCTTTAATATCTTTAATAATTTTTTTTACACTCCAATTTGTATTAGTCCATCTATCAGCTAATGTTTAAGCCATAACATGACATGATCTTTTACCAACAAAATGTTTAAGTTATAAAGACCAAAGATTATATGTCACAGAAAGAGCAAGATGTGTGCATCTTGAAGACCCCTGTAAGACCCCTGAACCCACAAGTAAACAAAAGCAAAGGCGATGAGGCGTTGACGAGCAAGTTATGAGTGAACTAGTACATACATAAGTATGAATGAGTGACGGATCTCGGCGACAAACCAAAAGATCTTGACAAGCAACGAAAAGAAAATGCCCAAAAGCAAAGACATCAAGATCAAGACGAACGATTTCAATGGAATTCCATTTAGTGCGGCAAATAAATAAGACACAACCACGACGCAACGGAGCACCAAAAATACAAAAAACAAGTTCAAAATGAGGTGAAATTCTAGTACCCATCAGAATCAATGTTTGAACTCGACTTTTATTGTCTGTTTGTTGTTTGTTGCTTTGCTGGAAATGGCTTTTACAATGATGGTGTTTTTGGGTTTGGTTCTTATCAATATTTGTCCAGACGAGCCATAAAAATACAATCTATTGTATTGGTCTGGTCATTACGGAATGGCTGGAGCACGTTGATTGTGATGCTGGGCGGGGGTGGGAGAGTGTTTCCATTCTCTAATGAAATTTGCAATTGAACAAATATTTAAAGAATTAAAACGCCAGCATAACTAAGCTTTAAAAGGAAAACAAGTTAATCATGAACAGCAGTTGATAAAGTTTTAAATTGATTATGGAATTAATAAATTATATTAGATGGAATTATTTTAAATTATTTCCTTAGCTAATTTAATAAACATAAATACTGGCTTTCTCTTTTCCTACAGGTAAGCTGTTACTTCCGAAATTAATCTTGGGTGTTTGCAGGAATTCAAGTGAGTTTTTTATTTTGTTAAACTTGCATTGAAGCTAGTTATCAAATTCTTCTTTATATGGAAGAAATGCATAACTTCCGTTTGTGGTGCAGCGGATAGTGTGTGTCGGCACGCCTCAGGGCGGAGGACTTTCGCCTCTTCTATGGAACCCTGTGGTTAACGAACTTTAACTTAAATTCCTCAGGAAAGCATACGAGACAACCGCATATGCCGACGACATAAGCATAATTATCATGGGGAAAATGTCCATCGATTCTCAGCTCAATCATGGACTCTACTCTTAAAGAGATACTAAGGTGGGCGGAAAAGACGAACCATCACAATGGACTCCACCTAAGGTAAATGGAACACCACTAACGCCAAAGAACAACGTAAAATACCTTGGGTTAGTTATTGAAAGTAAACTGTCATGGAGACTTAATGTTGGGGAAAGGCCGAAGAAGGCAGCCTTCGCGCTCTACGCTTCCCAGAAGATGCTGAGCAGCCCTTGGGGCCTATCGCCAAGTCTGATGCACTGGCTGCTTATCTCAGTATTACGACCGATACTACACCCAAAAAAAAGTAATCAACAAAATGACACTATACTTATTTGAAACTATTAAGTATCGAATTCTCTCCGAGTACCAAGTTGATATTTTTGAAAGTATTAAAATGATATTTCGAGAATGTCAAATTAATACTAACTTGTATCAGGCTGACACTTTTTTGTATTAATTTGTTAGTATCAATTTGATATTTTAATTGTCAAAAGTTTAGTATCATTTTGATACTAGCTTTTGTCAATTTTATATATTTTCTTAACAAGTATGTAGTATAAATTTAGTTCTTTACAAACGGCCATTAAAATTAAAACATAGCATTTTAAAAACTTTTTGCTTTATTTTGAACTCTCACAAAATGTATTTTAGTCACACTAATGAGATGAAATTGTCAGGTGTGGACACCTCACTATGGGAAACATTGTTCTCTCACTAGTGTCAACTCGGATGATCTTTAAACAGAAGTGACTGTAATGGTGTGCCTCATGCTGGAACCCATTCATTATTTACGCCTTCGCAAAAACCCTGATTGAAAAACGCGAAAAAAGCCTCTTCTGCAGCTGCCTTCGTTTCGAACCTCTAGCATTGTGCGTTATTTTGCAAAGCTGAATTAGTATCAAATTAATTTTATAAGTATACAATTAAAACCCAGAATATCAATTTAATACTCTCTAGGTTTATATTGATACATAAAAACTGGTACAAGTTTCAGTTTCAATATGAGACAACGCGTTTTAAATATATGTAAAACTGGTATAGTGGAAAGCTAAAGAGAAGTTCACATACCTAAAGCTGATGGAAAGAAACCTGCGTCAGGCATTGGTCTGTATAATGGGGCGCTGAGGGCCACTACAACCAAAGCATTACATGACATCCTAGGTGTCGACCCCTTGGACATTCAAACACGCCTTTTCGTACAAAAGACTGTCAACCAAGCCAAATATGAGGCTCTCCTAAAAACTGGCGACCAATGCACCATATTTCAGGCGGAAGTTTTCGCAATTAAGAAAGCTACAGAATTGGCAGAACTATACGGCAATCTAGGTTATGCAGAGAGACGCTGCCAACCCCAAAATTGCGCTGGCAAGCAGGGAAGCACTAGATTCTTTCAGCACCTCTAGAAAACTGCACCACCGGGGCATTGATGAAAATGAGAAAAAGTAACATTACAGATGTTATATAGTAAGATGAAAGAGATAGCTGAGAAACAGTGGAAAAACACAACCGGCTGCAGAATCTCTAACATTATTTGCAAAACAAGAAGACACTGTAGACTGCTTATAGGCATTGCCTATCAGCCGCTCATGCGAAAAAGCTCGGCAGCGGATACCTGCAGGAAATGTATGGAACGTGGAGTCTTAGAAACTCTGGAACACCTAATCTGCAGCTGCCCAGCAATTGCCACGATAAGATTAAAACATATACACTCCCCATGGAACACTTCGCTGAAAGAGGTGGCCAAGAGGACCCCCAAACAATAAATAACATTTGCCAAAACGTCAAAGATTCTATTGGATTTTTAATGAATGGTACCCAAACAAACACCCGGCCGTCTTCAAATCAAACTACTTCGCCTTTGATTAAGGGCCGATTTCACATCTTCTTCATAGAGCTATCTGTCATATAAACTAGCAAATAACATAGTAAATTGTAACTTTATCTGACACATAGCAGCTATCTGAAAGAAGAGAAATCGGGGAGATTACTAGCCCTTCAACAAACCCCATACAGACTGTTTAATTTTTATAAACTCGTCAGTTTATTTTTCCACTGATTGATTTGCATTAATTGTAAATCGATTTATTTAAAGTTTACTTCCAGTGAGTTGAAATCATGCTTGTTAAATAATTAAAAACCTTCTCCATCATCAGGAGCTCACTTAGCTCAGGGTAGCCTTGTGTTCAATGTCGATTCCTACTTCCTCATCGATTGCCACTCGTATGCAATGCAGACAACAGAAACTGACAAAGACCCTTTCAGTCTACGCTAGACTATAAATATACACACACACTCACACAGACACGTACCAGGACTCCTTGTGACAGGACACGGAAGCACAAAACGCCCCCAAGGCGCGCATTAATTACAACTTCCGGTTAGAGCCTCGAGCTTGCATATCAAAAAGCGGGAAAGTCGGATAACAAAAAAAGAGCAGAGAAAATGCCATTAAACTGATTGTTCACTGACAGAATGAATAAATGATTGAATGAACATTTGAGTTTGACTTAAATGTCACGTTTTGCACAGAACACAAAAAAGTGTGGAAATCTAGGGAAACCCTCCTCCCGCCAGCAGCTGAATAGAGAATGGGAGCAATCAATAAACATTCAGATTGCGGCGGTTTAATTCTATTCTCCATTGTTTACACCAATGAAATTTGTTAACAAGTGCGAAGTGAAAAGCTAAAGAAAATTGGGAAATTAGTACAAATGCAGATGTGTGTTTGGCTTAGTTCATCTCCGAGTATTTCAAAATGCCAGAAGGGGCAACAAAGGGATTATTGACTTGGCGCAAGTTTATTTTACGCCAAATGAGCTCAACCGCAAAATATCGATTTAAATCAATGTCCGTCCATCTGCTCTCCGGGCAAGTGGATTTGTCTATACATGCTCTCTAGGGTCTTTGAATTGGCGAGGCAGGTCGCGGGGCTTGCCTCCATGAATGGGAACGCGTGCATATGCCACAACAGAACGTTTGATGCGGGGACCAGAACTGGAGGGGGCAACCCGTTGCCGCCGCTAAAGCTGCCTTCGTCTTTATTTTTAGGCATATCGACGTCTCAGCTATAAATATTATTTCTATTTTATTACACATTTTTTAATGTGATTTTTCACCAATTTTCTGTATGTTTTGTTTTTCTGGTCAGAAAAAGTTCATAAATTTTACTCAGCTGCCAAAAAGTATAACTTTTTCAATAAATTTGTATCAAAAAATATATCTAAATATGTTTATGCAGAAAGAAAACGAAAGAAAGGAGCAACATCTGTACACATCACGTGCGTTTTGTGATTGTAAAATATTGATGTTCCAAATGTATAAACAATAATATTTCATTAAAATTTAAAGCACATAAATTGCAAAAATGTGTAGACGAAAAACATCCAATCAGATTATATCAGTTCATTAAATGTTGAAAGAGAAAGAGAGAGATCCATAAGCTATATCAATTGGGAAACAATTGCATGCATATTTATGGATATAAGAAAAGTCACTTTTAATCATTATTAAATACGCACTAAGAGCCGAGTATCGAGATTCATTTTTAAACGAAACCCACACACAATGACCATTTTGCATCGATTGATACAATACCTAAAATCAAACCGAAACGATTAACGGGTACGGAATGTGTAACTGTTTTTGACGGTAGCTATATTTCGATTATAGTTCCAATATATTAAGGTTATGGTATATCGGCTACGCCACGAACAATGTAAAGAATAAATATATATATCTCTTCAAATGACTCATACTGCCCTACTACACTAATTAGACCTTAAAACAGAGCTCGCAAAAAGTGATTCCTTTTCACACGCTGACGGAAAAAAGGGCAGTGTTTACTTTTCTCACGCATGTAGAAATGAGAAATGTAAACGCGGCATGCAGAAAAGCTACATGCCAAAAGTAAACGCGGCATGTAAAATAGGTTAACAAATGGGTGGAATGGGTGGAAAATACCGGTCAAAACGTGTAGAAATCCTACATTTTCGTGCAGATTTAAAATTTTTTTTCTCTGTGTATCTTGGTGGCCCATTCATGTCACCTATGCAAGAGAAACGCATACCCTAAAATTGTTTACGCAAAATGTTTATAGTGGCGTCTGCTGTCATATTAACACCACAAGTGATTTAGGTTCATATCGTTTAATTTGGGGCAAAAGAAATCGCCTGTCATCGTTCTGTAGCGTTCTCCGTTGACTCCTGAGTCGATTGAGCTTTGTCCGTCCAGCTGATTGTTTCTACGCAAACTATTCTCTCAGAGAGGTTTCTTTTTACATCACGCTGCTAATATGTCAGTACCGCCCGGCTCGGACGACTATATCTCATAGCTACCATAAGACCGATTGGTTTGAAAATGAGTCTTAGTGCGAAAAACTTTTTTGTTTTCAATTTAATCGTTCCTTAACTCTTCCATTATTAATTTTAAATACTTCCAAACCGATTTAGAAAATTTGGTCGAAATCGGATGACTAAGCCCTAAGTCTGTCATAAGGCCGATCGATTGTAAAATGGGTCTTAGTGGGAAAATCTTTTTTTTTCAATTGTATCGTTCGAAATTTGATAGAAATCGTTCTTAACCTCTCATATTTCAAAACCAGTATTTGCAAGGGTATAAAAACTTCGTCACAGACGAAGTAACCTTGGCCTTCTCGTTTTTGGTAGTTGATGAACTTCTTCTTGTTCTTTTATACGTCAATTTTGCTTCTTTACATAGCCAAAACTTAAAACTTTAACAATTTGATCATTTGGACGTATTGCTCTGTGGTGTAACTTGCTAAAATAAAAGCTAGGATAAACCTCGTGAATTATTGGACATCAAATTAATTTTATATTTCTTAAATATGAACTAGAATCTAACAGTGTTTCCACGCTCTCTGAAAAGTTGTCAATTTCCTGTTTGCAAATTAAGTTGAAAATGTTCGTTTTCAAGATAATCTCATTTGCCAGCAAATTGAATCAACAGCAATCGATTGACTAGAACTTTTCTTCAGATAAAATCTTTGGGTCATAGGCAATCCTCAGTCAGCTATTATACTTGCTTACTTGCTTTTATGTGCTGCTTGCAAAACTTTTGTGTAAAAATATTTGCCAACTTGTGTGCCCAGGAATTCCTAAGAGAGCTCCAAGTTATGCCAAACTCAACTCAACAAGAATATAAGTGTGGAGCAGAAAGGAAAGACCCTTTCTTTCCTACATACATAATAGCCTGACATCTTCCTTTAAGTCCCCGATAAGGTCAAATGCTGTTCGATTGATAAACGAAAGCCAGGACCACTTGCCCCTTAACGTATGCAATAAATTGCTTGCCGCCGAACCACCTGAATAAGATGTTTCCCCTCCCGCTCACTCTCTTTTCTTCCTTTCCTTAGGCTAAGCGGCTAATACGCCAAACAAATTTGCGGGTGGATTTTGGCCATTTGTAAGAAACCAAATCGAAATGACATTTAGGCTTAAGTGAAAAGGCGAAGGGGAGAAAGCTTGAGGCAAAAAACAAATGGCACACAATTGACTTGGCCAATAAAGCATAAAACGGTTGAGTTCGAAAATCAATAACTCGCTGGCCAAAGTTTCCGGCAATTTGCCACTCGCGGTGTGTGTCTGCGACAAATGAAGGACGACAAATTGCCAAACGAGCCTCGCACATTAAACAATTTTGCAATTTGTTTCCATTATTTTAAGCTGCCTTCACAGTCCCCAGGTGCTTGTTCGCCCCAAAAAGAGGCCATTCAAGTCCACCACCCACCCTAGTCCTAATTGTGTCAAGGAGGTTCATTCGCAGTCATTAGCGACAGCGACGTGTTGTAAAATTGTTCTTCTTATTATTGTCGCCCAAAAGGAAGTGTCCTCTGCCTCATTCGCCTGGCCTTGTCGCCTTGTCATGTGTCACGTGAACAGCTGTTAATGATACAAGTGTGCGTCTTTCCTTTGGAGATTTGTACTTTACTCAGTGAGAGGCGGAGGAGGAGGCTATTTAAACAAATGGGACACACTTAAATAACTGATTACAAGTCGTTGGCTTATTATGATGAAATGAGAAACATAATCGCCCCTTGAAGTTGTTTAGATTTAATTTGATTTTCGGCTGTGGGAGAATAAACAGCACAAAAGATAGCTGTTTGGTTAGGGGAGTTGATTGAGTAAATAAATGAAATTTAAGCAGACTTGAATACTGTTTATAATGTCTAGTATTTGGGATTGAGAAATTTTCATTCAGCGTTTAATAATGAAAGAAAACAGCCTTTGGGTCATATTACAATACAAAAATAAATATTTGATTAGAGATTAAAGAGTTTGTTAAGCAAGTGAAACATACTTTATTTTACCAACTTTAAAACATTTTTGGGCAAAGAGAGTTTTTCCTCATTGAAATTTAACCAGATTCAATAGGTTCAGAAGTGGTTCAGAGCTATATCTAAGAATTTGTCTCTTGTCGGCAGAGGCGGTACTGAACCCAGCCAGTAGCAAACTATACCAAACACCTAACAACCTACAGCAAATGGAAAAATTAAATGAAGTTTTGAAATGTTTAATGGTAGTGATAGGGCAATTTGTATACAAATCGGAGAAATCTAGCACGAATTGGCGAGACTGAAATCGGCTTCAATACTGATTTTTTTCTTCTTAATTTTTTTGATTTTTTAATCGCGACTTTAAACTTGTGGGCGAGGAAAGTGCGTTATTGAACGATTGTATAAAATATAGACAATGTTAAAAACACCTCAAATAAAACAAAAAAATTAAATTGACTATCATTAAAATCCTTATGTAAGTGCTCCTTACAAAAGCTAAATATTGTACGGAATATACAGAATATCGTCCTGTAGAGGAAATGGGATTCTCAAACAAATCAATTGGCAAATTTGCAAGAAAGAAATGTAGTCTGAGGAGCTACATCAATCCGACATCGCAATGGAATCATTTGGTGTATAAGTAGTCTCCCTTAAAGAGGGTCCATCAGCAAAACTTAATTTAACCTAATTTCGGATAAGACTTATCTTATGGAATCGATTAAAATTCCCCAATTTACAAGTATCATTTTCTGTAGGTAAGCGCTAAAAGCTTTAAGACAATTCAATGAACTGAACCGAAACGAACCGTTTTTATACTCTGTACCGAAGGTACATAAAGTATATTAACTTTGTGCAAAAGTATGTAACAGGGAGAAGGAATCGTTTCCGACCCTATAAAGTATATATATTCTTGATCAGCATCAACAGCCGAGTCGATATAGCCATGCCCGTCTGTCCGCCCGTCCGTCCGTCCGTATGAACGAAGAGATCTCAGAGATGGTAAGAGACAAGAAAGAAAGTCGGTCAAGCCCGACTATAACATACTCTGTACCCTTACACTCGCATTTGCTCACGAGTCAAACGGCCAGTTGCGGTTCGGCTACGGTTTAGTTCGGTTCGGTTCAGAACCGGTTTGCATCCCTGTTCTTAAGTATGATTTAGACCCCAGGTCTTGCTTATGCCTGATACTCGAGTGAGCTAATAGGCTATTTACTCTGAGGCACATCTAACATCATTGTCAAAGATGTTAGATAAGATGATGCATTTGCCGTGCCAAAATTTTATCATCATTCCAACATCATCTGCGGATGTTCCTATTTTACTTCGTATTTTTACTATAGTCTTTGGTTCACCACTTAAAATTTGTCCGCATTTTTAGGACCCAGTTGTTCGATCAATTACGAAATTAATTACGCATTAAATTTTGAAATTAACGGAATTTCAACCTGGTGGAGATTAATGCTTCTGAAGTTGAAGGAGCCTTCGGCGAAAGCTCATTCCAATTCGCCTAAAGTCTTCAACCGGCATTTGAGCTACGTTGGCCATGAATTTGAAGAGAGTATTAGTAGTCCGAGCTCCTGAAATAATAATACTTTTAAGTTCGTAGTTCTTTTGTATGAGCTCAAAAATTAATGCTTCCTGCTCATTTAGATCCTCATCTGGCTCCACCTAGAGTGGATTGTGGCTACACTCCAAATGCGTTTGAAGTGCATCGTTATTTTCGAAGAAGACAAGGCATGTTTTGCAAAAGATCTGGTTGTCTTTTTCTTTTAAGTTTAAGGAAACGTGTTGCATGTGCGCTATTGTTTTCTCATGGACCCTTCACATGCTGTTCTGAAACATCTTTATTGCAGTCTATACAAGGGATTTTTTTTCGTATTCGTTTTTTATTAAGTTTTTGTCTGTGGGCCGACGAACGCAAATGCTTTTGCAGTTAATATTCATTTGGGAAAAAGGAAATGCATTGTGAGCAAAAGATTTGATTGTCTTTTTCTTTTGACTTTAAGTTAAAAGAAACATGTTGCATCTTATACTATACCATTTGTTCCAATCTTGATCAGAATTGATCAGAATGCGGAACATATGCAATGTCAAAGTAATTCATTCTTTCTATTACATCTTTCCTTTCGTTTCTCCTAAATATGATCTGCTTTGCTTCTTCCTACTGTTTGATATTTTTTTATTTTTTTAAGCAAAAAAAGTCTAAATCATTTGTGTATTTCGTATTGGTTAGTGCCGACTGCTAGTTGTGTGTATTCTTATGCCCAGTTCATGTCTTCTTGCTTTGCAAAAGCAATTGTACATAAAGCTTCGTGTATACGGCTTGTGTATAAGGCTTGGTCCCACCCTCTCTTAATCTCTGTTAACATAATCTCTTGCGAAACATAAACAATGTTAACGAAAGGGAATGGCAAAATATGCAGAATTAATTCAGTTATGTCAAAAATTCAGGACCAACAATTCCGAGAAACAGATGTTGGATTATTATAGTAGTTGTTATTAACTGAATTATATGATCAGACATTTAATGATGTTCATGTTTTGCCCTTGTTGCATATGGTTCGGATGAAATTATAGGATGATATTATAGAGCTCCACCCAGACGTGGTAGCAACATATCTGGAACCGATGGCAGGCCACCAGCAAAAGCTCCAAGCCTGACCACCATACGAAGGTTATGGGCATGTTGAGTGAGCGGTTGGAGATGCAAAGAGATCAGCGTAATATACTTCGGTTGGTAGCAGTGAATCAAGCTACCTTCTACTCCGATCTAACTGGCCGTTTTTTGCTCATAACTGGAGTATCGTTCATCCGATCTTTATCATTCCTTCAGCAAATCGATAAAAAATTTTGACTACTAAATACCCCTAGAAGGTACGAACCATCTACCATCAAAACTGTAGGAGATACTCGTTTTTCCCAAATTGCGGAGGCGGGAGGGTGCGTATCAAAAATTTTAAAATAAACTTGATCTGCCTGCAAGTATAAGAAATATATGTCCCATACATTTCGAACAAAATCACGTGCAATTTGCATGTTTTCTGCTACCTACGAGGTCAGTTTTAAATCAATCTTTAAAAAAATTTGCACTAAGTCTTGAAATACATGTAGGCTATATATTTGTCGTACCCGGACAGATCAGATAACTATAGCATATAGCTGCCATTGGACTGATCGGTCGAAAAACTAGTTTTTGTGAGAAAAACTTCTTTGTTTTCAAAGGTAGCGTCTCCTAACTTAGTATTAATTAAGATGATATGCTTTCACATAATTTTACAAACTCTTATCAAAATCAGACGACTATATACCTGGCATAGGAACGATCAGGCTAAAAACTAGTTCTAGTAAGATAAACCTTTTTGTTTTCAGTGATAGAGTCAGTTTCGTGAAGCAATTGTGAATTTTATATTTCACACAGTTCTACAAAGTTTCATTAAAATCGGGTGACTATATTGTATAACTTCCATAAAAAATCGTGTTCTGGCTTAAGCTAATAAATCCGATATTGTATGGGAGAGGGGAGTAGTTTTAATCCGATGTTCATCTTAAAAAAATACTTCCGTAGGGCCTAAAAACTGTTCCATTTCAAATTTCAAGTCGATATCTCTTTAATTACAGCTGCAATTGATTTAAGTAAGAATTTCAATCTCAAAAATTCGTGCTTGATTTCAGTATTTTTGGCTTGGATGCAAGAATATTCCGTATTACTGTACTTTTGACATCAAAACTGCTTGATATCAAGCACGATCGTCTTGATTTTTTCTCTGAGTGTAAATTCTTACTAGAGCAGGTACTTCTTTTTCGGGTTTTACCATTTCTATATTGTTTACCAAACTATCCAGAATTTTGTTTCTGCATTATGGCTGGGAGTCTGATTGAAAAGCACTGTCTTTCTGTCTTTTTGTCTGTTCGCATGAACGCACACATCTCATAGATGGTAAGAGTAAGAGAATCTAAATCAAGGGTGCCCAAAATGAGGTGAAAACAAATTCAAATGCACAAAATATATCTCAAGCAATAACAACAACAAGAAATAGAAATAGAAACCCGATTTCTGTTTGTGTGTGTGTGTGCCGCCGTGAATAGCGAAAAGCGTTCGGCCTCTGCTAGCGAGGCGCGCGCTCACTACGCATAAGCAACATTGTTGTTGCTTTTTAATTTGCCAGAGACATAACAGAGAGAGAAGAGAGTCACATATAATGTTGTTGTTGCAGGTCTGCACGCGCGAACAATAAAACCTTAGCTCGGAAAGAAAGAGAGGAGAGCACGCATATGAACTTGTTCTTGCTTTATGTAGGCTTATGGTACGCGCGCCCCGTATACGCGCAAGCTATTCCTTTGCGCAAAACAACCACGAGTGCGTGGCTTGCGGAATAGGCTTGGGCGGCACCCCTGATCTAAATGTATGGGACGTATACTTCTTATACTTGCAGGCAGATCACGTTTATTTTCCAATTTTGCCACGCCCTTTGCTTCCCCCGCTCTTTGGAGAAATCGTTAGTTCTCTCACAGTTTTGTTCGTACCTTTTAGACATATTTAGTAATCTGAATTCTTTATCGATCCACATAAAATTGGACCAAGATCGGAAGAACTTTAGTCAAGTTATGAGCAAATCGAAGTTCGCTGACGCAGCGCTGCTTTCTGCTGTTACTGCAGCCACAAAATACATATTGAGCAAACAAGAAAACATATTTCCATTCATTATTTTTTTTCGTCGCGTACCTTCCCTCGGTCGGTTGGGCTGGAGGTGGGCTGCTATTTTGTTTTTAAATTATAAATTTCTACTTACTTTTTATTGGACGTACTCAACCATAAACCTTTTAAAGGGTCGTATGTAAAATTTATTCTAGTTCGCTTATCAAGAGCTGCTGCACTTTCCGGAAACTAAGAGCCTGGATGATCAAACATCTTGTTCAATAGAACGCTAATTAGCGGTTCTTATAACCACAACGAAGCCACTGAACGAAGTTTTTAATCACATCTAAAACTGAGCTCTGTCCAAAGTTGCGAAAACAATACGTCTCAGCCATTGTTACAAATTCCTTTTGAACCGTTTCCTTAGCAAACTCATTTGGCACGCCCAAAAGCAGGCAGCACACTTATGCCACACACACACAAACTCAGACACAACAGATTACAACTTGTTTTGGGGCGAAACTTTTAATTGATATACGGAACGTACAACGTGTCCGCAACACCTAAAAAAAAAAAGCAACCACTTGAATTATGGCAACCCTATAATGAGCTCTTAACAAGTTTACAAATACAAAGCCAGACTGAAAGGGAGAACGGAAGAGCAAGATGGCAGCATGATTGACTGGCAAATGTTTCTGTTGTATTGACAAAACTTTTTAATAAACATAACAAAAATGTCACATGCAACAGCCCAAGAGTCGACAACGACTCACGCACCTGACATGAAGTGATGGCTCTGAATGAAATGCAATTTTCACGTACCCAAGTCACATTTCATGAGCCAATCGAGATGGGCTTCTCGCTTTTCTGTTTTGGCTACCCTGATTGATTCCAACGTATTTATCAGCAGCATGTTTTGGGCCTTGGCATGCGGGTCCCGTTCGCTTGCCATGCTGCACGTGTCCATATCATATGTGAACCGTTTTCTAATGTTGTTTGGCAGTCAGTCACGAAGCAGGCTTTTTGAATCGAGCTCAGTTTTGTACGTACAATAAGCGAGTGGTTCACAAAGTTTAAGAAGACTTGCGGCTTCTTTGTGGCCGGCTATGTGTTAACAGCCAGCTGTTGTTGTTGCTGTTGGGTGACGGGTAAAGATTTTCAATTTCAATTGGCCTTAAGGCCAAAGTGTGTGATGTCTTGATTGAAAAGTTGAATCAGCTGGTATTGACGCTGTCATTGGGCTTGTGGTGGGGCTAGTATGAATAGGGAAATTTACGAGGGAAAGACCAGGTGAAGCTAGATATATTTAAGACCTGAAGAATAACAACACAAACCTCAAATTTCGAGTTCATAGCTTAAATAAATTTTAAGATATAGGTCTGAGCCACTTTTAAACTTATCCAAGCTGGTTCCATTTCATTGAGAGTTCCATTTCGATTGGAAATCTAAAATCCCTTAGAATATCTTGTCAGGTAATTTCAGCTAGTATGTATACGAGTCTTAAAAAAGTATCGCGAATTTTGAATTTACGAAGACTAAGTATATTCGATTTTCGACTTTTTGGTTGCGTTACGTTGGTACCCATGTCCCTCACTTGTGATGACAAGGCCTGCCATTTTGAATGTTTGCTTAAATTATTGCCCATGCACTGGCATTTCAACCCACAGCCAAAACCGCTTAATGTAGAACCATTCCGGTTCCCAGACTCCTACGTGATCCGAAAAGAGCTTCATCGTCCTGTTGGAGGTGAAACATTTGAAATCCATGTGACGCAACGAGATTAATTTTTTATTTAGAAACTCCTGAAAACAGGGAGAAGGAATCATTTCCGACCCTATAAAGGATATATATTCATGATCAGCATCAACAGCCGAGTCGATATAGCCATGTCCATCTGTCCGTCTGTACGCACAGAGCTCAGAGATGATAAGAAATAGAGGCTTAACATTTATGTAGATTAAGTTCATTTTCAATTTTTGTCATATTTCCCAAAGTTTTGTAGATAGATGGTTCGTACCTTCTAAAGATATTTTGCAATCAAGATTATTTATTTCTATATATATAGATATATTATATTATATATATAGATGAACTATACTCAAGTTATGACCAAAAGAAAGTTCTCTGGAGCTGCGCTGGCTTGATGGGTTGCCAAATGGTCTCATTAGTGGCACCAACTATTGGTCAGTTTTGAATATCCCTCAACAAGCTTTGTTCAACGCAAAAATAAAATTGTTCTATGAAAAACCCGTACATTAAAAAAATTTCGAATGATAAAGATTAGCTGAACGATATACACAAGCTACGACCAAAAGAGAGTTCGCTACCGCCGCGCAGCAGCAGCGTTGCTACTGCAGGTATAGAGCAGCGTTGGTCAACGAGAGCGAGGCCAAAAAGTGAGAGTGTATCAGTGTGTGAAAAAAAAGCGCCTTGAATTTGCTTGGACCTGACAGCATCAAAGGCTAGCCAGCGACTGAAAGGCTTTTTGCTCTCTTCTCCTCAGCTTCGGCATGCGTTCAACTCTTATACGTGTAAATAGCGAAATGTCTTCGTCCCCCAGGGGGTTCTTGTGACCATCGTTGGTATAGAGTATATTACAGTCGGGCTTGACCGATTCTTATACCCTTGCAAAGGGTATTATAATTTTGCCCAGAAGTTTGCAACGCATAGAAATATTCATTTCCGACCCCATAAACTATATATATTCTTGATCAGGGCGACGAGCTGAGTCGATTGAGCTTAGTCCGTCCGTCTGTCTGTCTGTCTGTCTTAGTGAAAAAAATTTTTTGTTTTCAATGTTAGCGGCCTTAAACTCGGCCATTATTAATATTATATGCTATCAAACAGATTTGCAAATTTTGGTCAAAATCGGATGACCATATCTTATAGCTGTCATAGGAACCATCGGTCGGAAAATGGGTCTTAGTAAGAAAAACTTTTTGGTTTTCAATGCTAGCGTCATAAAACTCGGCCATAATTAATATTATATGTTTTCAAACAGATTTGCAAATTTTGGTCAAATCGGATGACTATAACATATAGCTGCCATAGGACCGATCGGTCGGAAAATGGGTCTTAGTGAAAAAACTTTTTTGTTTTCAAGTAAATCGTTCTTTAAGTCGGTGATTCTTAATATGAAACGCTTTCAAACTAGTTTGAAAAGTTGATCGACATCGGGTGACTATATCTTATGGTTGGCATAGGACCGATCGGTCGGAATAAGCGTTCTTAAACTCTGACATTTCAAAAACAGCATTTGCAAGGGTATAAAAACTTCGGCACAGACGAAGTTAGCTTGGCCTTCTCGTTTTCTTTTTTTTTTTTAAGACTTATGTTAAGCTATAAAAAAAAAGTCTGATATAAGTTAATTAAAGTTAAGAAAAATGTAGGACGGTTTTTAGGATGCTATAATGAATCCGCTATAAAACTGAATCATTTCATATTTAATTTCATTTTGTATTAATAAAATGTTTGTGAAACTCGTTTAGAACCGGATACCGAAACCTATATACATATAAAGTTATTCTGAGTTAAGGAACTCTAACATAGAAAGCAAAAATTTATTCCTACACTCAAAAAAAGTTTGACTAGCTTAGTTCTAGGAGTTCTATCACCTCTTCTATGAAACCTTGTGGTTAACGAACTACTAAAACTCAGCAGGAAAGCACCCAAGATAACTGCATATCATGGGAAAATGTCCATCGACTCTTAGCTCAATCATGGACTATACTCTCAAAGAGATACTGAAGTGGGCCACAGAAGCCGGACTTAGTATCAATGCGGAGAAGACGGACCTCATTCTCTTCACCAAGAGATACAAGGTACCGCAATGGACTCCACCTACGATAAATGGAACACCGCTAACGCCAAAGAACAACGTAAAATACCTTGGAGTAGTAATCGAGAGTAAACTGTCATGGAGACTTAATGAGGAGGAAAGGGTGAAAGGCAACCAATGCGCTATATGCATCCCAGAAGCAGTACTTGGGGTCAATGACCAATTGGTATTGGTATGGTGGCAAGCCACGGAGAAGTCCACATATCTAAAGCTGATGGAAAAGGCCCAGCGGCAGGCATTAGTCTATATAACGGGGGCGCTGAGGTCCACTCCAACAAAAGCAATAGAGCACATCCTAGGAGTCAACCCCCTGGACATCCAAGCACGCCTCCTTGCTCAAAACATGGCGCTACAAAGCTATGGACACAGCATTGTGGGTAGAGTGATTAACAGTAGCACGGACTACATGATCCCAAAAACCGACTTCACAGGCACATCAGCACTACTGGGACCAGAAGACTGGCGTACAGGACTGGCCCAGGAATCATCGCATCTATTCACAGATGGCTCAAAAATGGCCTCAGGCCGTATACTGCGAGGAGCCGGAATTGAGGCTCTCCTTCGAACTGCCAGACCACTGCACCATATTCCAGGCGGTCTTCGCAATAAGGAAAGCAGCGGAATTGGCAGATCAATACGCACCAATCAAATAAATATATACGTTGACAGCCAAGCGGCAATCAAAGCAATGCAGGGACTCGCTATTAACTCCAAAAATGTTCTGGCAAGCAGGGAGGCAATAGATTCCCTCATCACCTCTAGAAAGGTGCAAATCTATTGGACTCCCAGCCTCCGGGGCATTGATGGAAACCGCACTAAGCCAAGAAACAACACTAAACATATCTATCTCCGTACAGACGCTATACGGCAAGATGGAAGAGATAGCGGAGAAAGAAGCAGATGAAAAGTGGAAAAACACAACCGGCTGCAGAATCTCAAAAATCGTGTGCAAGGCAAAAAACTCACGCACTATATGCTACAGCTCCAAAGAAGAGACTGTAGACTGCTTATAGACATACTAACTGGTCACTGCCTAGCAGCTGCTCATGCGAAAAAGCTAGGCACAACTGCAGGAAATGTAATGAACCTGGACTTGTCGAAACTCTGGAACACCTAATCTGCAGCTGCCCAACGATCGCTAAGACAAGATTAAGACATCTGCACTCCCCAAGTCTCACCTCTCTCGAAGAGGCGGCAAGGAAGTCTGCCAAACAACTATTGGCATTTGCCAAAACGTCAAACATCCTCTTGGATTTCTAATGGTACCCAGAAAAACAACCCGGCCAGCACCGTAAGGTCTATGCGTGGCCCCTACAAAGGGCCAGCCGGAATTACCTACCTACCTTAATTCTAGATCATCGGGATAAACTTTATACCGTTTTGTACTTAAAATTTCAAGTTTACTTTTTTCTCAGATGTACTTGAATTAAGTACGAAATATTCTAAAGTCGAAAAACGACTTTGAATGATATTAAAATGAGAACAACAACGCTCCTGAATCAAGAACTTTTCGTACTTACTGTATGCCGAAAAATTTAGAAAAAGTACGTTCTTAGTTCAAGTACAAAATATGTTGGATTGAGGACAAAATAGACTTACAATGTAAGTTGCATAAAGTGTGCAACAGAAAATGCGAATCGAAAATGTGTTCTTAAAATGTACTCCTGGTTCTAACACTTTGCTAGAGGCTAGGTGAGGCTAGATTTCTGTAATACCATCTTGGTGTTTGGTTAATTCATTTCTGTTGGATTTTTCTACCCTTATTCGGTTTAATACAGAGACATAGTTTGAAGAGCAAATTGAGAATAGCTTTAGAGTTTTATGGTCTTTATCCAAGAATATTTTGTACCTATATAAGAACTTTTATTTTGTTTTAAGAAATGTATTGGGCTTGACTTTAGAATTAAGAATATTTTGCACTTGTCTTAAGAGTAAAGCAGGTTTTACTTAAGGCCATAACAACCTGATAAAAAAAAATCTTTTAATTAGTTCGAAATGTACTTAATTTACCCCAAAAAAGTCTTAAATCAAGTATTTAGGAATTGAAAAATTTTTACTTGGAATAAGAATTTTGTACATAAATTAAGTATTTTCGTACCTACCGTACTTTGGACACCTTTTATACTTGATTCAAGTTGTAGGTTGAATTCTAAGTGTACTAATATCTCTGTTCCGAGCGATCGGTCCTGTGAGAGCAATATAATATACTCATCCGTTCAGGGTGGTTCCAACATATTAGATATACTGAATCTCTGAAAATTTTATTCAGATGGGATAATAAAGAAAGCGCCTCGGTCACACCGAGAGGGCTGAAATGGTATAATACTAGGTTGGTATCACCTCTGCAATCGGCTGATTATTGTGTTTTTTATTGAGCGCCAATTTTAAAAATTAAAGCAAGAATTTTACGGAGAAGGTTTTTCTTTTGGAACGACTTGTTACTATGATGGGAGATTAAGCAGTAGGTCGAAAGCTATGTTTACACAGGCAACAAATTTGGACAAATTTTCATGAAAATTGGGCTTTATAAGCCAAATTGTGGAACATTCCGGCCATATTTGATCACATTATTTGCGTATGGAACCATAGTTTAAGTTTTTAATCCTGTAAAATCTTTAGTCATGGCTGTTTTTATCCAAATTTAACCAAAGTATTTGGATGTGTAAACTTAGCTTAAGCAATAAACTAGGGGAATCAGAATGTGCATCTGTAATTTCAGCAATGTGTTCTTGTATATTAAAGGCACATCCAATACTTTACATTTTTGGTTTACTTAATAACAATTCTGACTTTAATGTTTATAGCAGCAGTTGTTTTTTGTTTTCAAATATTTTTCAGTGTAACCATATGCGCGGATACATAAAAATACTTAATTTGCATTAGTATGTACGTGGTTTTGAAATCAATGAGGATGAAGTAGATTGCTACGAAATTCATGTAGATGGTTAGCATTGAACATGAGCAAAGCAAATGCAGCACATCCACATAGATTTGCAAAAACACCAACATGAAAAAACGGCCCTTAAGGTTTACTCTCCTTAAGGAACACAAATTTTGTCACATATTTGGGTTTAGCATGCGCTGACTCGTAGCATGATGTTAAAATGTAAAACTTAACAATAAATCGCGGTTAATTAACCTAAGGGAACTTTTAAACATTTTCTACCATGAGTTCCGGGTATATCGAAGTCGGAAAGGGCCGACTTAAACTAACGCTAATAAATCGAGTATTCAGCGAAAACAAGTTTGAATGAATGTGCACTAGAATGCGGCAATAGAACATGGCAATCACCTTTTGATGAAATAACTCCTCAGATTTCATAAATATTTCAAGAGCTTTGCATTCCAAACAAATCTGTTATCAGTTTATCATTTTCTTTGCTTTTCTCTTGTGAGCAAGTCTCGTTTTTATGAATGATTTGTTATCAACAGCGTTTCAAGCGTAGCATTTCATTAAGTTTATTTTCTCCGTTGTCCCTTCCATCAACCCCCTCCGCCCCATCATAGTGTTTGTGTGCGTGACATTTTAAAAATCACGTTCAACCACAAGCCAAGCCAAAGCCAGCAATATATATCGATATATCGTTTGGGGTCTATATGGAACAGCAATATATATTTATAACGATCTGACTAAATGGTATGCACATGGCTTATTGTTATGGGCTGGCAACGATTCGTTGGCCGGAATAGCCGTGAAATACTCGTGAATAAATTTGGCTGACTTTCTTATTGGGTGGGGAGGAGGCAAACATAAAATAAATATGCACGACAACATTTTTCCACTTTTACTTTAAGTAAAATGTAATTGAAATGAGCGACGACGAGGAACGACAGCGACAAAATAAATAACGTCAAGCAATTTTATTTCTTTGTGCAAAGTAATTTCTTTTCAATTAACAATACGAAACGAAGCGAAATTGGTAAAAGCAAAAGTAGCGAGAAATATCAAATGGGAAATGCCAGCTACAGTGGCAACAGCAAAGCTTTACAAATTGTTCAAGTGTTTAATGCACACACATACAAAGTGTGTTTAATTTCTTGCTGGCCATGATATCTTACCTTTCATTTGAGCTCTCGGAACTGGGACAATTTGTGCTTTTCAGCCAGCCAGACACACATCTCCGGTA
Source organism: Lordiphosa magnipectinata (assembly GCA_037044535.1). Classification (NCBI taxonomy): domain Eukaryota; kingdom Metazoa; phylum Arthropoda; class Insecta; order Diptera; family Drosophilidae; genus Lordiphosa; species Lordiphosa magnipectinata. The sequence goes on from JBAMBO010003957.1 coordinate 48,460, forward strand.
AGCTTGACTTGATTTTATTTCACAGTTGGTCAACAGTTTCGTTCTCGTTGCTCTTTTTTATCGCCCATCATCAAGACAGTCTTTTCATTTCTTTTCATTGCTCCACACAATTTCCGCACTGCCATGTTACAATTGTATGTGTGACTGTGATCACTGTCAGCGACCCAAGTTCTTCAACATTTTTCAGCTGCCTTTTTCTGTTGACACAAATCATTCGCTGGAAGTGTCGCTCCCGTTTCCATTATATTCCCTGCCCCCCCTGGTTATTTTTTTACACTGTCTCCTCTTGCCTCGTTTATGCTATGTTTGGTCTCGGTGTCCAAATGTAAGACCCTCATATCGGTTTCACATAAAAGCTTTAGACTTGAGCAAAAATCTTTTGTATAGACAAGAGCTTTATAATTGTGGAATACAGTTGAACTTGCTTAACATGGCATGAAAATGGAACTTGTACTTGGACAGTACTTTTTTTCAGCCTAAAAATCGGCATAAAAAAGATCCGATAACCTTCGAAATTGTGTAACATTGTTTTAAATTATTGAATTTCCATCTTTGAACGACCTTTAGTAATCAAATATAGTGATATTTGTATTCTACTATATTAATCTTGCAAATCATTAAAGGATTATACTCAGATGAGATAAAAATTTTGTTCGGCACGATTCTCACATAAATAGAAACAATTTTGAACAGTTTAGAATCTGATTGCTTTTGAACGGCAGTCCTATTTATATGAAATATACTGCCGAATTAAAATTTTTGGCGCATCTGAGTATAGGTCTTAAGGCTCTAAATCTCTAATGATTCGTCAGTCTGAAATTGGTTTGAAGATTTCTTTATATTCTTTATCATTGATCAGACATGGTAGTGTATCGCGGTTCTGTATTATAATAATCATTGTTATGAATTTATATGCGGTCTTGGTCTCCTGCTGTACTGATGGCCTCGTCGAGTCTCCGAATCAAGAGCTTCTCTGACTCCTTGCCGATCCAATCGAGAAAGAAGAGTTGTTGTGGGTAAAATATCCACAAACGCCCTTAAATGCAGTACCACAGTTAGTTTAAAGATACGGTCCTATAAAACATTTGGACCAGGTGCATAAGGCTGGTGTATAGTATTGTATAATACAGTGTACAGTATTGCTGCTTTCGCGATCGGTCCTTTACACAGAATTATTGTTCCCCTTAAACATCCATTTTAATATCCTTTATATATTTTTGAGCTCCATGGGATGAAGAACTAATATCAATGTATTATCTTTTTTTGTTTCGTATCCTTTTTACAAGCAAATGCTCCGAAGGAAACGAGATAGTAATAAATTGATTTTAGATAAGTTCAAGTATCGGAAAGTAGGTAAATGATCTTTATAACAGATTGATGTGTTCTGTCATTAAGATCAAATGGATATTGTAGCGACTTTTGGTCCACTCAGTTGAGGACGCCTTGGTGAGTAGCCGAGCGGAACTAATGTCTGTTAGGTAATAGGGGCACCAAGCGATAAAACTAGAAAGAGCTTAAAAATTACTGACAAGTCGTTATCAACCGTAATCAATGTATTGATCAGTTCATTCATGACACTTAGAACTAGACATCAACTGCGGTCCAGGGGAGCCCACGGTTCGCTTTAATAAATATCCTACAATATATGCAGTATGACCATTCCCTTCTCAATTGTTGAACATTTACTTTCGTTTATATTATTTTTGTACCCTTGCAAAGGGTATTATAATTTTGCCCAGGAGTTTGCAACGCATAGAAATATTCATTTCCGACCTAACTAATAAATACGAGTTTTCAAACACACGGAGGAGATAGCATAGAAACAGACGGTCAGAAGGATATGGCTATATCAACTCAGCCCGTCTGGCTGATCAAGAATATATATACTTTTTGTGGTATATTCGTTTCAAACATCTGGATAATTTTAATAAACCCTCTGCAAGAGGATAAAAAAGACATTGGCGAACTAACTAAAATAAACGATAAGGTCAAGCTAACTTCGTCTGTGCCGAAGTTTTTATACCCTTGAAAATGCTGCTTTTGAAATGTCAGAGTTTAAGAACGCTTACATATAAATCAAAACTCGACCGCCAAATATCATACATTTATTTTACTTGAAAAGATTCTACGCCTACTAGGAAAGTTGGGACTCCACAAATATCATTTACATTCGCAACCTTCAAAGTGGACTACTACAAGTGTAGACCAAAAAGGGTTAAACAGGAGCATTGCTTAAAAATACAATCCGTTCCCTGAAGGTACCAAAAAGGGACACATTTTCCGACCGAGCTCTAAGATGGCAACAATAAGATATAGTTATTTGATATAGACCAAAATTCGCACAAACATCAAATATTAATAAGGGCCAAGTTTAAGAACGCTAAAATTGAAAACAAAAAAGTTTTTCTCACTAAACCCCATTTTCCGAACGATCGTTTCTATGGCAGCTACAAGAAGTAGTCATCCGATCTGGGCGGTTCCGACATATTGTCAGCGTGCAGTCAAAAGAAGCCTCTGTGCAAAATTTCAGCTCGATAGCTCCAAAACTGAGGGACTAGTTCGCGTAGAAACAGACAGACGGACGGATAAAGCTCAATCGACTCAGCTCGTCATGCTGATCAAGAAAATATATATTTTATGTGGTCGGAAATGATTCCTTCTATGCGTTGCAAGGTCCTGGGCAAAATTAAAATCCACTTTTCAAGTGTATAAAAATAAGAAAGAGATGTAGGAGCCTGGAACTTTACTTTTGGAGGTCTTGCCTAAATAGATACTAGAAATATTCAGTTGAATTGTAACTATTAAGCAATACACAACAAATAAAGATATAGAAAAATCCGAATTATTACATTTTGTCCTTGTCCGTCAGCTGAAAATCATTTAAAACCTTAATTTATATAAATTATTAAAGCTGCAAGGGTGTATAAACTTCGGTCGAGCCTTCGTGTGTTCTCTTTGCTTTTATGCCAATTTAAATCTCTGAGGATTATAATCCTTCAAATATTAATATTTCTTCTTTTTTCATGAAAAAATCAATCCAAAATCATAGCCATTTGGTTATGATTTAATAACGACATATTTTTCTCTGTTTAAGGATATTTTAGTATCTAGTCCAAGGAGCATCAAAAAAAAGAACTTTTTCTGTAAAGTAGTTGTAGACAAAACTTAAAGGTGCATGGGGGATTTAATCGGCCGTGTCTAGACGTGTACTCTGCCCGTTTCTACACCCAGAAAAATAAACGACCTAAAATGGCCCAAAATTGCCTAAAATTTTAAGCAATTTTGCCTAAACTAACGTCCAAAGAATTTTGGACTAAAATTAAGGAGAGGCATTACCTAAATTTTTTTTTTTCGTTTTAGGTCGTATATGGCCTAAAATCGAGTTTATATTGACCTAAAATTGAGTCTATATTTTTATGAAATATGTGGCCTAGAATGTAGGCAGTTATTTAAGGTAATAACTTTCTTGAAAAAAGTCCCTCAACGCCTTCATTTATAGGCAATAAAGCTCATTAAAGTCTGTCCATAATTACCTAAATTTGTAGGTAATCTTTGATCCCAAAAAGAAACCATATATTTTAGATACATTATTCTTTTATTTTAATTTATACTAAATTAACTTAGGTTTAACAAATATAAATGAATTTATCTTATGAGTATGAATAGGAGGGTTATTTATATTAATTAAATCTATTAATTTATAGTTACCGTAACTAATTATTTGATAACTATTATAGTGCTTGCAAAATTTTGTTTCCATTTCTTGGCAAAACAAAAATACTTTTTCTTTATTCAGAACAACTTCTTTTGTAACTAATGATGAAAATTCTGGCTTAGTGAAAAAAATAATGTAGCCACGCTTAAAAGTGTATCCAAATTTGCTTACATATAAATAGCATCTAGCTGAGGATATGTCATGTTCAGGAAAACTTATCTTAAATTGGTCAAAATACGTTGAACTAATTATTTTTGGTTCCAGTCCTTTTCATGCGTGGATGTGGGTTAGGGCGTGGTAATATTTTGAAAATTGATCAGTTTTCTGAAGGAGTCCCATACATACCTGCGCTTGTATTTTCACTATTTTGATTTTCATCGCCATCCGACTCATTGATGGATTCTGCAAGAGATGCTCCAGTTTTTGCGATGGAATTTCTGTATTTGCTATAGAGTAGCCCTCCAGCTCTTTTGTTTTTAATAGGAAGATAATAAGTTTCCTGCAGAATATTGTATATTAATTTAGAAGTTATAGAAAGATTCCGAAATGATTAAATACGAATAATAAAAATTGTTTCCAATATAAAAAAACACTGGCTTTTTAGGTAATTGTTTGACTACATAAAGCTAAAGCTTGTTAAATTACCTCAATTTCTGTAGGGAACAAGTTCACAATCTCTGTAGCAATTGCCTGAAATTTTTTGGGCTACCAATCTACTTTGTTGTGGATCAAAAAATCGCATATTATTCCGCAAATAGATTTCCGGTGACGATGCTCTAAGAATTTGTTCATGCGATAGTAGTTTTGTATCCCCTTAAACAAGACGGATTCATTTAAAATTGAAGCAGCACTTATCTATAAAAGAAGAAAAATAATAATTTCCGTATAAGGAATTATCAAAATCTCTTAAATATTGCTACCTCAATATTGGTCTGCAAATTTGGGACATTATTTTCCTGTAAAATACATAATTTTATAGAAATGGTAACAAAAAATTGACTCTTATTGTCACCTTGTTCATCCACAGTTGGAGATTCCTCTCAAATTTTACTCGAGCACCAAACAAATGCTTCGGCACAATCTCTTTTAAATGTTCACTTGTAAGGATCAAGACAGATTCAGCGTCTATGCCGTGAGCTGAATACCAAAAGGTACAAATAAATATATTAGCTATTTTCTGGCAATTTAAGTGTATTTAGCCATTTGATTAAACCTAAGGTCGCACAGGCAAATGAGTTTCCCAAAATTTGATGAATTTTATAATATAAAACTTATAAAACCATTGTTTTTCTTTTAAGTCTTGCAAAATCTGCAATCATGGACATTTAGCCAAATTTCCATCAAAATTTGTCCAAACTATTTGCTAGTGGGACCTTTGCTTAACAAAGACATTTCATGTTAATTCAATATATAGTCACAGATGGTGTGCAAGTTGGATCAGTATTAGTAAGAAGCGAATTATTTTAGAAAACTTAAAATAAAATGTTAAATAGATTTTCTTACCAATGAAAACTTCATGCAACTCCTCACAACAGAATTTTTTTTAAATGTCTTCCAGATTTGCAAGCACTGGAATAAAGTTAAAATTAATAATAATCAAAATTTTATGCCGATTAAAAAACAAAAGCCAATTTATAAAGCTAAGCTTTCATCACTGATTTCTGAAGAGAAGAATGCATGTGCATATGTGATGCCAAGCTATAGGACAAGAAAAGATGCATACCATATTCATAGTTCCCGAACTAAGAATGCATGTGCATATGTGATGCCAAGCTATAGGACAAGAAAAGATGCATACCATATTCATAGTTCCCGAACTAAGACGTCTACAAGGCGACTACAATACTGTAGAAGGCTTGGTTCAGAAGTTCAAACCAATTGTAAAGTCTAAGGTTATTAAGTTTGCTGAACCTAAGGTTGTTAGTTGACTCACATCACTGATAGGACTATTGCGAATCGTCCCATTTGCCTTTTCCTTAAGCCTGCAAAATCTCTAAAATTCTGCTGAAAGTTCGCTCCGGGGGTTCGAACTCCTAGTAAACTCTATTTTATTTGCGGATGCGTAATACCATTTAGAGCAGAGGTGCCCAGAATCAGCTTACGGCCGCGTAGACACCAACACAAATGAAGAAACTATTTGTGAAACAACAATGGCTATCCCTATGCGGAAAACAACAACGAATGCGCGGCGTGCGCTTAGGACTTGGGCATTCCTGACAGAGCATGTGAATTAATTCCTTTTGTCAGCCGTAAAATGAACCCAAATAAAAATAAATTTGCACATTTTGCAAGCTTTGTTCTAGCGTTGGTCAATTTTCCCTTGCCGAAAATGGAACCTCTAAAACACACTTAAATTTTATGAGAAAGTATTTTGTTGTTGAACTATATTGCATAACATTTCCATAAACATTTTTAGCATTTACCTCATGCTAATAGTTTTTGTCAATTTAATTTTCAAACATTTTTGCCCTAATCTTTTCGGTTCACTTCCAAACAAAAAGCAAAAAAAGAAGAAAAATGTAATTCAAAACATTGTTCAAGTGCTCCAGTTATTTTTTTCTGCATGTGTTTGTGTGTGTGTGTGAGAAGCTGAACTGCATGTGTGTAAAGTTGTTTTTGCAAAACTTTTACACTGCCAGAAAAAGGAATGCCGTGGAAGTAACTTGACCACGTCGTTGCCTGTTTGCCAGTTGCCGTTGTTTGCCAAGCCGTTACTTGGTCATTCCCATTCTCATCCTCCTCCTTGCCAATATCATCATCATCATCTGTGGCTGTTCCTTTTTGCCTCGCCTAATGGATGCCTCTTTGTTTGGTTCTGTTCTGTCGTATCTCGTTTATTGATGCTGAATCTCTCTCTCTCTGGCACTTCAGCCGACTGGAGTCTACCTTCCGTTTGCACCTCCATCTTTCCATCCATTGCTCCGGTGCAGAATGAAATTGCGCAAGTAAACAAACACATTCATTTTGCTGTTGGTTATTTCGCCCGTTGTCGCTGTCGTTGCTCTTGTTTGTTTGGATTCATCCACCTCTTGGTGCACTATCGCCGCATTGGCACTCAACAACCATATCTATTTTATCCCAGCCTCAAACTGCACTCGTTTAGGGTATTATAAAATTGGTCTAAGGTTTGTTTATAAAATGGGCTTTCGAACCGGTTCCCTTTAATAAGGAATCCGCAAAATTGTGTCATAACATTACAAACAAGCTGCTCAACTTGGCCTCAGTTTGAACCTGAACCTATCCCCACAAGCTGGTAATTGTGTCTGTTGCAGTTCGACAAGACCTGTTTGCCCACTGCAATCCCCAGCGCCCCAAAAGGCGATGCCAATGCAGCAGACTTATGGTCCAGACGAGCCTGTTTTTTTTTTTGCGCTTTCTGCAAAAGTGGGTCGAGGCGTCCATCCACTTATGTAGTTGGTCGTGGAATGTGATTTGTTGCTTATACAATGTGTGAAAATGGCCTGCCAAACGACTCGACTTGACTTGACTCCTCTCCATTTCTCTTTGTCTTTTGCAGCGAATGTGTTTCAACAATGTTACTGCCTTCGGGGCGTTCAAATAGTGATGTCTATCCGCTACAAAATGCCACCAACAACACCAAGCCCAAGCCCTTGTTACTGACAAGAACATCATCGCCGCAATTGACAACGCTGCCCACATCAAATGGTACCATTGGCCATGCCACGCCCACCCACACTTCCGTTACCATCGCCGCTGTAAGCCAAGAAACCGCCGGAAGCCAGTCGGAGACCGGAACACAGGCGACAACAGCAACAACAACAACAGCGGAGCCTGTCAACTCTGGAATTGGGGTTGGCACTGGCATTGGTATCTATGGGCCACTTTTGGGTCACAGTCATGCACAAAGTGGCATTGCCATTGCCGGAAATTGGGCCGAAATTGATCGACATTTGGAATCAATACAGGAGAAGCTTAAACTTGGCTGGACGGTGCATGCTGGCAAGGAGGGAAGACTCTATTACTGCAAGTAAGTTACAAATGGGAAGCTGGGGGGAAATGTGCTATCACAAAACAAAGATTTTGTTTAATTAAAATTTCCTAAATGTTTATGTGAACCGCACCTACAAACTTAGTCGGGATTTACACGATGAAGCAAGAAGTTTTTGCATAAGCTTTTGCTTGTAGAAACTTCGGTTGCTTCTTTTTGATACCAGAACTGAGTACAGCCAATCCGGATTATACATGAATTTGTCAACTGCCTTGAACGCAGCCCGAAACCTGACAAGATCTCTGGCTATGACTGGTTGGACGGTAAAGGATTAAAAGCCTTTTCAGGGAAGAATGTGCCGTTTCTGGCCATGCTGTTTAACGGGATAACACAAGTTTAATTTTGTTAAGTTACACCTAAAAAATTTTTTTAAAAAATCTTTTTTCTTAAGTTTCGGTTGAATCGCCATAGGCCGGATTATAAAATCCGTATAAATCTAGTATAAACTAGAATCAAGGTTGCAATTTTCTTAGATTATGTAGAATGTCCGGAGGTTCGAACCCGTCGTAAATTATAAGGTTCAGTTCGAGGAGCGCTTCCTTAACTTATCGAACCTGAGGTTTTGGTTCGAACCTTGGTTCATCTGCATTCTTTGAAACATTTTGGCCTCTATTTTCTATGAATTTCAGCTAATACTGCTTGGTCTTAGTTTTATAAAAGAGCATTTAATTTATTAAACTATTTGTTATGTCCATTTAATATGTTGACTATAGTCAAATGGGACACAATTATTAATGCTATAAATTATGCTTCCCCTTTCAAAAGTATGAGAAGTTTGTATTTCTATTCAAACTTGAACATTATAATCGACTCGGCCCACATGTGCACCGAGAAAAAATAGATATTTTTTCATATCAATTTAACTTCGATATGAAAATATATCAAATTGATATGTTAAAAATTTGAAATCGACATTTTCAATATCATTCTGAATCTATTCAATATCAATTTAAGTAAATGATTTTATTTTGGATCAGAATGATATAATTATCATGCCAAAAGATATGAAAAAATTTATATTTTTAAAAAGTTCATTTTAATAAGGGTCATATCAACATAAAACATCCTAGCCCATAAACATGTCACTCTTTGTAACATTACATTTAGTTAGGGTTGCTGACAAAGGGTCTGCCTGCACTTGTCACCACCCTTGAACAGGACCAGCCGCGGGAGCCACTTGAAATGCGTAATGATCAGATCATTTATATACACGGATGTGACTTACACAAGCATCGTTAGTAAAGATTAGAGTTAAGGGTTGAAATATTTAGAATAAAAGCAACATCGTTAGCAAGAGTGTTTCAGTACAAATACCGTCTTACATCCGTTCTCATTGAAGGTGTATAATTCTATAAAATTGCTATGTAATAACTTCACTTTTGCTTTGTGTATGTTATCATAGTTTTTATGTCCCGAGTTAGGATATGACTTACAAAACGAATCTTTAGTAGATAATGCACCAATCGATCTAGTGTTTTCCAAGTAACGATTACTGAATTCGGAAGAAACGCTTTGCCATCAAGAGAGTCGAATGGGGGGTTTGAAGTTAAAAGCGAATAACACAGTCGGTATTTGGAAGCGGGACCATTAAACAATTTCGATTCCGCACGATTTGATCGAAATCGAAAACGGAAACAGGTCTGATAAAAAACCTGAAAAAATCGACGAAAGTAATTTTTCTGAACCGTACCTTTTATCAAACAGAGGAGGTCCGGTTCGGGCTCAGGTTCAGAAGGTAATACAGAGTGGGGCAACATAACTCCCGGATCTGAAATGAGCGTCATTCCGCTTAACGATAACCTGGAGGGCTGGGGGTGGTCTCATTTGAAAGGTGGGGTCTTAAAGTTTTGTTACCTCCCAGTTCAGGCGTGATCATGTGGTGGAGCAACCTGCAAAGAGCATTTGCCGTAGAGGCCTATTTATCTAACGGTCGCTTTGTGATCGCAACGCAGCGCAACCAAACTGTGACCTTTGGCGAGTACAAAGGCCTCTGATGGAGTAGTCGGGGGTTTGTCTCAGCCCAGTATCGCATGTTTTGTTTATTGACACATCCGCTCAGTTGAAAGTGAGCTTCATCACTGAAAAACACAATCGGATCCTCAGGGACGTTTTCAAGAAACGCACCACATCCATTTCTTCGAGAATTGAAGTCGCGCTCTGAAAGTTCCTGTGCCATGACCAACTTATACGGATGAAGATGAAGGTCATCGTGAAGAATTCGGCTTACAGTACGCGCAGACAATCCAAGGGCCGCTGCATGCTTGCGAGCAGAACGCTGCGATGATTGGGGAATTGATTGTCTCACAGCCTCGACGTTTTCTGGTGATCTGATGGGCCGGGCGCCAACAGGTTTTTTTTTCACCACACTACCGGTTCTACGAAAACAGTTGACCCAACCAACAATTGATTTCCCGTCTGGAACAGGGGCCAAGGGCGCGAGATGAAAATGATTTCGGAAGGCTAGCTGCGTTGCGATCACTGAGCGACCGTTGGATAAATAGGCCTCTATGGCAAATGCTCTTTGCACCTTGCTCCACCGCATAATCACGCCTGACTAAGAGATAACAAATAACAAAACAAAACCCCACCTTTCGAATGAGACCACTCCCAGCCCTCCAGGTTATCGTTGAACGGAATGATGCTCATTGCAGATACAGGAGTTATGTTGTCCCACCCTGTAGATGTAGAATGTCCTATACATGGTCCGGTTCGAGAACGAAAAAGCAAACCTAACTTCGTCTGTGCCGAATTTTTAATACAGTTGAAAAAGCTCGCTCCAACGGTCAGCGATTTGGATTGCAATGATTTGCAAGCGCTGTTCTAGTCTATACATGGTGAAATGGCAAAAATTACTGAACGTTTTTGGCGTTGCCACATGTTACGAATCACGCGTGTGGAGTCAAAAAATGTACACTGAAAAGCAAAAATCACCCTTTTATTTCTCAGTAAGCGAAATTGTTGACCAGGCTACTTTAGTGGCCTCAATTATGGTGCCCCCTCATATACTCAGAACAGCAGTCCCCAAATTTTCTCGATAATTTAATGTGTGGGTAGTATGGCGGACACTCGAGCAATTTTAGATTTTGATCGCTTTTCCATTGTTTTAATACTCTAACTGTATGATTTGGGGCGCTGTCCTGCTGGTATAATCATTGAATCCTATACGCCTCCTGCACAAGTATGATGACGACTTGAGAAACATTCGAATAATGCGATTTACAATTGCCAGACTTGCATTAACACCACATTCCTCTCTGATTTTAAGTCTTCTGAAACAAAGTAAATTTCTTTAAATTATAGAAAGAAAAAGAGTTGGCATCGTTAGCCTTGAACCTAATCTGATAAGCCTAAACAATTTTGCACTTTTTGCGAATATGACGGCTTTACCTAAATTGGGATTTACCGTTGCACAAATCCCATCACTTTATGCAATTGAAACTGAGAGAGAACCGAAAACAGAATTTTTTTAACCCATAAAAATAATAATTATTTGTTTTTTAATTAAATACGTCTAGAAATATCGAAATACCGAAGTCCATGCCAGTTCACTTTAATAAGGTTCGCTTGCATAAGGTTTTCTGAAATAAATGTACATCCGGAAAAAGGGACCAATAAAGTGGTGAAAGGTGGTTTCCTCAAAAAGTAGTTATTAGGTTGGTAGGGGGTGTCTTTTTCGCTTTCTCACGACGAAAATGGGATCCTGTTCGTATCCCTTTGTACCTCAGATTGAACACTTTTATTAAGAGGCTTGGGTACCATCGTTACCTCTTAACTAACTAAACGATTATTTAATGCTATTATGAAGAGGTTGGACCGACGATGAAAAGTTATCATTTTGTGAACCACTTTTTAATAAATTTAGATAATACTAAGCATTGCGTAGTAAGCAATATGCTCTACTTTAAGATGAAACTTTATTTCTACTTATTTTCCATCACAATAAAAATCTGCGGTTACTTAAAGTAAACTCAATGCTTAAGTCTTAGTTTATTTCTCAATTTCAACCTCCTTGTGGTCAAGTTTCATATTCATGGCACATGCACACAGCAACATGATATCTCCCACAAAGCTGACCCTGAACTTGTTTGCTCCCAATTCACCCCAAAACACAAACCGCCACACACACACACACACCCAAAAGCAACTAATGATCTCTTCTAGCACTCTATCTGTGGCCTAGCGAAATGCATTTCAATTGACGTTAATCAACGCTAATTGGGTTATTTGCTCTACTATGCAATAAACTGCAACCATAATCGGGGGCCACAGCCCAACCCCAACTAATCCAGTCACCCAGTCATCCCACCTTGGTGGCTTCCGTTGCTGTCTTTCTTCATTTCCTGACTGCACACAATTGTGATAATTAGTTTTGCACTTTTGCACACTGACACGGACCGAGAGCGTGTGGCATACGGGCCCGCAACCAGAGCTAGAATCAGCGACAAACCAGTGCTGCTGCTGCTGCTCGCTCATTCATTCACAATCTCCCCGAGCCACGCCCACTCAGTCTCTTATGGCATTTTGTGCGCTTTGAGTTTGATGTGCAACAAAGTGTAAAATTATTTAATAGAATTTCGTGCATAATCAATTTATGTGCAGAAACCAGGCAGGCGGGTGAAAACCCCAAGCAAGTCATTCAGCCTGGAGAGCAGAGTCAGTTGGTATATGAAATGGAGGTTATAAAATATAAAGAAAATAGTTTAACCGCCCCAAAATCTAAAACAGCCCTAAGAGTCTGGTCAAGCAAATGACGAAAATCCTCAACAAGAGGCAACACAAAAGTCCTCAACGAGAGGCACCACGAAAGTCCTTAACAAGAAGCAACACAAAAGTCCTCAAAGAGAGGCACAACGAAAGTCCTCGACGCGAGGCAACCTCAACCCTGCTCAACAGTTTCGGCCGCCGCTACCAATGGCCGCCAGTCGCCTCTTTTTCTTGCGAGCTGGTTCCAGTTGTTCAGACTAAGCTTGGCAATGTCTTTCCGCACCAGGTCTTCCCATCTCAATTTCTGTCCTCCCCTCGTGCCTGTTCTCCCAATATTCTTCTTTCTTTCTTTTTTGCTTTCTTGAAATTGTACACCATTCCTGCAGGATCTTATTCATCCATACGGGTAACATGTCCTATCCAGCGCAGCCGCTGTTGTTTTATGCGCTTGGCTAGGCTGCTGTCCCCATAGAGCTCATACAGTTCTTTTGGATGCGAAATTCATCGCCAACTTTTAAACGTCCATAAATCCTCCGAAGAATCTTTCGCTCGAAAACGCCAACCGACGCCTCATCCGCTGCTGTTAATGCCCATGCTTCTGCGCCGTATTGCAGGACTGGGATGATAAGCGACTTGTATAGCGCTATTTTCGTTTTTCGAAAGAGGGCTCTACTCTTGAACTCCCTACTGAGCCCCAAGCAGCAGCGGTTTGCCAGAGTGATTCTTCTTCGGATTTCCAGGCTGATGTTGTTGTCGCTGGTTATCACCGTTCCGAGGTAGACGAACTCCTTTACAACCTCAAAGCTGTATTCTCCAAATGTTACAGCTTGTTCACGACGCAGGAACTTCGTCTTGTCCTCGTTTACCGCTAAGACCATCAGTTTAGACTGCTTCTCTATCTCTGAAAACGCCCTGCTTACCGCCCGTTCGTTTGTGCCGATAATGTCAATATCATCGGCATATGCGAGTATCTTCAAATCTATACGAAAGATGGTGCCCGATCTGTTGGCATTTGGGCATTGGCGCAGTATATACTCCATCAGCAGATTAAAGAAGTCACACGATAAGTTATCACCCTGCCTAAAAACCTCTTCTGGTATCAAATGGTTCGGAAAGGTTCCTTCCTATTTTGACTGAGCTTTGCGTGCTTCTCAACGTCATCATGCAAAGTCTAACGTAGTTTGCTGGTATACCAAAGGTAGAAAGTGCTTCAAGGAACCTTGACCTTATCCGTGTGTCGAAGGCGGCTTTATAATCAACAAGAAGATGGAAGGTGTCGATCTCACGGGTTTGGTCTGTGGTTTATTTACCACGTCTAAAGCCACATTGATAAGGTCCAATCAGTGTGCTAATAAGCGGCTTTAGACGTTCACAAATACATGACAGAACCTTATATGCAATGGGAAGGAGGTTTAGGGCAGGAGGAAGGAGGCTTTGTGTTCGCCTTCGCCTCCCAGCAGGTTAGAGATATAGCTTCTCCATTTGTTTAGTGTCACTTGCAGATCTGAAAGCAGATTCCCATTTTCGTCCTTGCATTGCGTAACTCCGGGCTTGAAACCTTTAGTTAACTGCTTAACCTTTTGATACAATTTTCGAGTCTCACTCATGCCGAAAAGCAACTCGACTTCCTCACGCATTCTTTCTCGTTCATTCTTTTTCCTTCTAAAAAGACGCTTCTCCTCTCTCCTTTTCTCCCGGTATCGCCTTTTAACAGCCCGCGTTGCTCCCGATTGCAGAGTTCTCCTGTAGGCAGCGTCATTCTCTGCAGTAGCGCGGCGGCAGTCCTTATCATAACAAGTCTGCTTTCGAGGGTACTCGGCGTATCCGAGTATCTTCTTGGCAGCCGTACTCAAGGAGTGTTATATAATATATGTGTCCACTGTAGGCATACACCACAAGGGAATAGCGAGATTTCCCTGAGCAGTTGGGTGAGTTAAGCTTTGTAGGCTTCAGAGGTCCATTGTGATTGCAGCTTCTCGACATTTAGCTTTCGCCGTGTGCTAGAGCGTGAGGAGTGTGCCACACTGAGCCGCGTGCGTACTTTGGCTGCAACAAGGTGGTGATCCGAGTCTATGTTGGCACCTTGGATCGCACGCCTTCCGTTGATCACTACATGATCAATCTGGTTTCGCGTTAATTGATCAGGGGACTTCCAGGTCGCCTTAAGGATGTCGCGATGTTTAAATCTGGTACTACTTATGACCAAGTTCCTGCCCGCGGGACTAGCCTCTTTCCATTACCGGAGATTGTTTCATGAAGGCTAAGTCGGCCGACTGTCGATTAAAATCGCCTAGCACGATCTTAATGTCGTGATCAGGGCAGCGCTTGTATAGTTGTTCCAGGCGCTCATAGAATTCGTCTATTGTCGGGTCTTCCTTGTCTTCTGTTGGGGCGTCTGCACAGATAAGACTAATATTAAAATATTTAGCCTTTAGTCTGAGTGCGGCTGACAGAGCGACGAAGTCTTGCACTGACCGCAAAGCCGCACCCAAACTCATGCTTGAAAGCTTGTCCGCTGTAGTAGATCGCCCAGGGTGAATTGGTTCTTGATGTGTTTCTCACCACGCTCCCCTGTCCAATACCAAATTTCTGGACGACCACTGACAGCGAGAAGTATCCTGTAGATGATACATATTTCTAAATATTTACCATCTTATTGTGTTTTTTTTTTATTTCTATTCTACACGTACTCATTTTCCCAGCCGTTACAAGAACACAGGAAGCACACAAATGTAAAATCGTGGGTCCACGCAAACCCATTTTTCCGGGCGTTCATTTGGAAAATACTGGGTCAAGCTCCTGCATTATCTAAAAATATCAATAAATGGTTTTAACAATTCTTTTCAGCCATCTAACACAATCATCTGGTTGGCTGCCTGCCTGTGAGGATTGGAGTAAGCATGAGGAGCTCTCTTATGGCTGGGAGCGTGCCATAGATTCCAAGGGTCGTTCTTATTACATCAAGTAAGTCTTCGATAAAAAATACAATTGTCTGAACAAAATTCTAATGCCTTGTTACCCCTTCCAGTCATCTTAATAAAACGACCACCTATGAGGCTCCCGAATGCATACGCTGGGATGAACATCCCCCAGAGCCGCGTCACGTTCTCTTGCAACGTAATGCCAGCTTAGGATTTGGTTTTGTTGCCGGCAGTGAACGTCCCGTAATTGTGCGCTTTGTGACCGAAGGTGGCCCCAGCATTAACAAACTTCAGCCTGGCGATCAAATTCTAGCTGTGAATGGGGAAGATGTCAAGGATGCACCCAGGGATCATGTTATACAGCTGGTGCGAGCATGTGACACGCAAGTCAATCTGCTTGTGTGTCAGCCCATGGCGCACTGCATCATGCCGGGTCGCAAATCCACGCTGCTTTCGGCAGGCAAACGAGCAAAGCTCCGCACCAGGCCAAGTCGTGTGAGATTTGCCGAAAGTGTGTGTGTCAATGGAGCTCCCTTGTTTCCGGTACGTAAACATTAGCTCGAACTTGAAATCTTAATTCCTCGTGCTTGCTTTACTCTAGCCGTCGGCCTTCTCGCTGGGCGACATTTGTGTACCGCCCATGGCCAATGTGCTCAAGGTTTTCCTAGAAAACGGACAGACCAAGTCGTTTAAATATGATGCCACTACAACTGTACAGGATGTGGTCAGCTCACTATTGGATAAGCTCTGTCTGTGCTGTGGTGAACTGTTTAGCCTGGTCTTGGAGCATGTCAAGAGTCTAAAGCGCAACAAACTGACTCTGCTGGATCCTCAGGAGTCACTGGCCAGGGTTAGATTTTTGCCAAAACCATTAAGAATAATTCTGACCCCTTTTCATAGATTGCAGCTCGTCCGGGTGCCCATAAGCTCCGCTGCCTGTTCCGCATCACCTTTGTCCCCATTTCGGCAGCCGAGCTGGCCCAGCGTGATCTTCATGCCCTCGACTATCTGTATATGCAGTGCTGCAATGATGTTAATCAAGAGCGCTTTGCTCCCGAACTGCAGCCGGAATTGGCGTTGCGTTTGGCTGCCCTTCATATGCATCAGCATGCTTTGGCCAATAATTTTGCCCCCGCCAAGCTCACCGTCAAGCTGGTCGAGTGAGTTCAGCAGCAGCAATAGCAGCGGCCTAAATACAAATCCTTAATTATGACTTTTCACCATTGCAGGCGCGAGTTTGGACTGGAACGTTTTGTTCCTGTGAGTCTGTTTGAGGGGATGAAACGCAAGGAACTTAGGCGACTGATTTCACACTTTTTGAAGCTCAATGCAGAGATGACAGGTTCTTCCAGTAAGGTTCTGACACAGCTGCAGGTAAGCATTAGGAGTATAATCAATCTTTCTTGTTATTTTTTTTGCGCTATCTGCATTTGCTCTGCAGGCTAAGAGAGCAACATTTTTCTATGCGGCTTTTGCTCTGCTCAAGAAGGTGGAGTTTTTTTGTCCACAAGCTTTCGTAGCGACTCATTGTCGATGCCAAACTCAATTCAAAAATTGATGAAGTTAATTAAACACCACTTTATTGCAAAGATATAGAAGTAGTAAAAACTTTCGGTTTCTATAGGAGATCTGGCTCAGTCTTGTTCTTAATTCCACTTTCGTGATTTTAAACCGCACTTGCATCAGATTTGGTCACTCATCTTTTCCCTAGGTGGAATTGAGATCAAGGCTGAATCTTCTTTTTTTGAATACTTTGGTGAAAAAGTTGTTTTCCTAAGGCTATTGTGTATGTACGAGGGTGGATTAATGAGTACCTGTGTTATCTTGTTCGAACAGTTTAATGTATAAGGAGAGTCCGGTAGTTTCTGGGTTGACTTTTTGTACGGTAGTATGAAAAAAGATAAAAGAGGTTAGAAGATAAAAGTAGATCAGGGTTTCCCCAGAAGAGAGGATAGAAAATGTGTAATTGCCTTTTATCAGTGTTTCTCGTCAATATACTGCTACGGAAGGGATTGTTTTGTAACGCTGACTGCTACTGACTTTGAAACATTCAATGAGGAATGAATTCAGCAAACATTTGGCTCTTATGCATATGAATTACCGAATGTGTTCGGCCCCCAGGGGATATGGCTGGGGAACTCTGAAGTAGATGATGAGTTAGAGACCCAGTTCCAGTTCGAAAATGGAGTCTGACTCCAAAGGGTTATGATAGGACAAATGAACAGGTGTATATAGGCATTTGTTTGGGACCTCTGGATTGATTCCTGCCAGAAAGCTGTTGAGATATCTACTCTTTCCTGATCGCAATTGAGCTTGAGTAGATCTGGTGGTCCTAGGTAGCGTTTTTTACTCGGATCAATATGTGGTGGTCTGCCCCTAGCACTTGATTGTGTTGCAATGCTGATATGGTGCTTCAATTTCGTAAGTGTGCTACAGTACATTCTTCATCGTTCAGAGGGATAACAGTTCCGAAAACTTATCGAAATGATTTATAGCGACTGCACATGGGAAGGATCTCGGTCTCCTGATGCAGGTGTACGTCATCATATGGCAGCCGGTTCCCACTCGGAATGCTACGTCTGGGATGGTTTGCAGATTTCTCCACTGATTGTCGCTAATTGTTGGGAACCAAATAGGTGCTGCATAGTTTATGAGAGATTTACCAAGTGGGAGTCTTCGGTTGTTGTTGTTGTAACGGCTTTAAAGTTTATTGTTGTTGTTGAGACTGTTGACTTCCCTTAGACCGGGGTTGGCAATCCTTGGGCTTCGGTTCCGGGACGAAGATCCGATTGTCGTGGGAACCGTCGGTATTTGTAGCGGCTGGGAAGATTTGTAAGTATAGAACAGCGTTGGTCAACGAGAGCGAGGCCAAAAAGTGAGAGTGTATTAGAGTGTGAAAAAAAGCGCCGTGAATTTGCTTTGACCTGACAGCATCAAAGGCTAGCCAGCGACTGAAAGGCTTTTTGTTCTCTTCTCCTCTGCTTCGGCATGCGTTCGGCTCTTATTCGAATAAATAGCCAAATTTCTTTGCCCCCCAGGGGGTTCTTGTGACCATCGCTGGTATAGATAGAAATGAAAGAAGAGTAAAAGGCTAAATTATTAAAGAGATGTAAAAGCAAAATCTAGGACCAGGTCGAGGAAGAAAGCTGAGTGTCACTAATTAACGGCGACCAGATGGGTCCGCGTAATACCTCATCAACCATCCCATCGCCTAATAGGTTGTGGAGATTCTTTTCTTCCCAAAATGCTCCCTGCTATGGCCTTTAGGACACTGTTCCTGCTCCTTACTTTGTTTATAACTCCCTCAGATTTGGCGAGATGAAAGAGAGTCAAACATTACACCAAGAAACTTGGGTTTGTTGATGGTGGGGATCCCATGTCCGTTGAAGTGGATCACACGGACCTGTTTGACCTCTTTTGTCCAAGGGTTGTCTACCGGAAAGGGAGTTGGCCATCCATCTAGCTATGTGGTTAGGAGAGTCTAGGTCGGTTGCTGTTGGGTATCCTCCAGGGGCATTGAGACCAACATGATGTTCATTCCTCCTATTTGTGGGTCTAAAAGACAAACAATCGCCGAAAACGTCGTGAGTGAAAAAGAATAAGAATAGAGGAGGCAACATTAAAAAAAGAAAAAGTAAGAAGGGTAAATTATGAGAGATAAGAATCTATTGCCAGATCACAGAAGGAAGCAACCTCAACTGGGAGGGTCCATAGATCTGGTGGAGAGAGGACAGTGGGGTTTAGGGGACATTCAAAAAGGTGCTTGGTCTAGGACACATTTGTACATTCGTTGACAACATTCTGATTAATTCGAGCAAGGTAACTGTTCAGACAACTACACTGCACTTGTTGCGCCATTAAGCATGGATTTTATTGTTGTAACTCACTTCGAAGCGAGGCAATGCGTCTGAGCGACGTCGGAGTAACGACTGTTGCCGAAAAATAACTTTCAGAGCAGTAGGAGCAATCTAAGGCTTTAATTGAACTCAGCTGAGATTTCTCGATTTATAATAAACCTCCAAAAGATCTCGAGGCCTTAATCATCTTTAAGAATATTTTGTATATCTTATACTTATTTCATTTACAGGCCAAACTCCATTATCTAGATATAATCGCTAGTTTACCAAGCTACGGAGCCAAATGTTTCAGCACAAACCAAAGAGAAGGCGTAGAGCGTGTATTACTGGTGAGTCCACGCTTTGGCCTCAGTCAGATATCCAGTGCCCGCAATTCGGTGGTGAGTCCTCCCAAGTAAATCCCATTCCCAGCATTAGCATTTACTCATTTGCCCCCGCACTTTGCCTAGCCTCAGCCCATATCGGCCATTGAGGACTTTACCCATGTGGTGGTAAGCCGTGAGGATGATGTCACCTGCAGTGTGTCCATATTTATGCTGGGCGAGCGTGCGGTCAAATTTACCATGGAAGATCGAGATGCCTGTGAATTTAGTCTGGTGCTGGGCGGTTACTATCGCCTAATGACGGGTGAGTTAAGGGGGGATTAAAATATTTTCCAAATGGGTTTTGAAATTCCGTTCCCTCTTTTAGGTAACATGCTGCACATACTGCGTGAGCGTGAACCCCAAGAAGAGGACAATGCGCCGGCCTTTCTCTCACAGCACACGGTACTGCCAGCTGGCTGGAGTTATCTGTTACCCTTCCATACACGCGCGCATAGCGCTAACTTTCTGATAACACCACCCTATCATCCCATGCCACAGAAGGCCATACTCTCGCTAAGTCAACCCGTGCCGCCCAGTGCACAGTCTATCAACTATGGCATGGATTTGGATTTGCACAGCGTCATGGCCACTGAGTTGCTGGAGGAGGCGGCCAAGGATTCGGGTTTGAGTGATAGCAGTGGCAGCAATTATTGCGAAGGACGTAGTCGACTGGCCGTGGAGGCCAAGAATGAGCAAGTGCTGCGCCGGGTACAAGAACTCCAGCAACTGGTGCAAAGCTCCGAGCAGTATCTTAGCGAGCAGCAGGAACAGGTGCCGCCAGGTCAGACGTGCATGGCCATGTTGGAGTTCGACAGCGATTGCGATAGCCTCAACAGCAGCAAGGTCTCATCCACGGAGGAAACTACAAATGCCATTTTGGGTCCAGCCAATCCTCTAAAGCACAGCGATTCCTTGACTTTGCTGGCCGAGACCATTAACCATGAGCTGAGTGGCATTACCCAGGGACTCAATGCCATACCGGAGCCCACACCCATTTCTACTTCCGCTCCGGCCACACCCGCCACCCCCAAGAGAAAGCCCAGTCTGTGTACCACCTCCAGTCCCAGACCGCAAAGGAAAATGAATGGCTTCAGTCAGCTTTTAAGTGATTTACAGGCATTGGGTAATGATTTCTCCCAAAGTGAAAGTGACTCCGAGTCGGTGGCCTCTCCGGCCCAATCACCCACCGCACGTAGACCGCAAATGATGCTGCTACAGGCGGCGGCCACCACAACAGGAGGAGCAGCTAAAGCACCGCTCTCCCAGCGCAGTAGCTTTGGCTTGCACAGTCCGGATAGCACACACTTTGGTACGGAAACCAAGGACTACAATTTGAGGGAATATCTACAGCAACTGAAGGATATTAGTAATGTCACCACGGCGGATACGGATGTGGCTGCCCGGCAGCTATCAGAGATATATGGTTTCGAGGTGAGGGAGGATACCTTCATTGAGACCGATACGGATTTAATAGATCTGCGTGCCATACCGCCACCCCAAACGCCCGATGAATTGGATTCGCTTTCATTGTTAAGTGCGGCGCCACCCAAGGGCTTTGAGTGCAAAACCGAGGAGTTGGATAGTTTCCTTAAGCAAATCATGGTGGCCCCGCCCACCCAAAAAGCCACACCTGCCAAAGAACTGACTCCCGAAGAGATTATGTCATTTATTATACCACCTCCGCCGTCGAATCTGGTGGAACCCACACCACCAACCAAGGAGGAAACGACGGAGGAGTGTCTGTATAGCAATTCGGTGCAGGCGAAACGAGAATTCTTTCAGTCGGTGGTCAATGGTAAGTCGCCACATGTCATCGAGTATGCCACCGTGGAAAGGAAGAGCAAGTTCAGCTGTTGCCCCACCTCAAAGAAGGAGGATTCACCCACATCCTCCTCTAACAATGAGGTACAACCGCCACCGCGTACACCCACCAGCGAACAGTTGACTCCGCCACCGGCGCGTCCACCCAAGAGTGCGGAGCTCATGCAACGGTATTCACCCAAGAAACAAGTAAGGATCATCACACCCAACCTAATGCCGACGCCCCTGGTACCGCCACAGCTGCCACCGCGCAGTAGTCCCACGGCGGAACACGTTTCCAGCAGCCTAACGGTGAGTGGTGCACCCCAAAAGCCCCCGTTGCCGCCCATTGCAAGTCGTCCACGTCCTGGTCCAGCCAATGGCAGCAGCACCTATTCACCGCCACCGCCCATACCAGCCACCGCACGTCTACCCCTTGTCCATGCCAATGGCAAACAGCCCCTGGTACCCAAGAAGCCCCAGCAGCTGCATGGCGAGAAGCTGTTCCTCAAGAATGGCCATCTTATCGATGGTGAAGCGCTTTTAAACAAAACCGATGTGGCCATGACGGGTCTGCTCATACGCCTGGACCAAGTAGCTGCCCAATGCTCGGCCGCCCAGTCGGCTGGTGGCGGTACGAGCATAGATGAGGACAAATTCCAGCGTGCACGCAATGAACTAACCGAACAGACTTTGGCTTTGGTTACGGCCAGTAAATTTTTGGTCGCCTCCATGTCGGATATGACACTAATAACGCTGCCTGAGCATTTGACTTCCTGCCTGACGGCCATACGTAGGATCACCGAGTTGGCACAGGATATGACGCGACATACTTCGGCTCCCCTGCAGACACGGAATATTGTTTTAAAGGTGCACGATGTGGCCAGCAGTTTTCGAGAATTGGTGGGCGTACAGATCGGCCCAATTGGAGCTGGCCAGTTGGCATTGCAGGCCGAATGTTTGGCCAATGTTTTGGCCACTTTGCTGCGCAGTTTACGAGTCTTTTCGCCATAGCCCCAGAATCCTTCTAACCAACAACAAAACATATCGCACGCACGTATATCTAATCAGCTCTCTATATATAAAACCCAATATACAACTTACATCTAGTATACATATACTTACTTATACATACATACATATATATATATACATATATCTGCAACTATTTTACAGGTAAACAGCCACGTCAGAGAATCGTTGGTCTGATCTTAGGCTAGCCAACAATGCGAAATGGAAGCTCAAATCAAACAAAACATACTTACATACAAACATTAACATTGGATTTGAAAGGAATATACGTAACGAATATGCAATTTTCCCTTCCAATTTTCCCTTTCCTTTATAACGGAGGGTCAATTTTGGTTGAATTCATTTAGCCGTTTTGAAATGATATAATTTCTATTTGCGCATAGCTATAAGTAATAAGACACACACTAATGTGTGTGTCCACAAAGAAGGCTGATTGTCTATATATATCGTTGCATACGATGTCAACTGAAGACGTATCAGCACTTTGAATAAACGTTCCAGTTCGCCAACCAAAGCAATTAAGAATCACCTTAGAAAAAAGCGTTCAAAAGAAAATTCCATCACGTCTAAAGGTACGCTGACACACACAAATAATTTGCGCAAATATTTCAAAATATTTGCCCATTTTGTTTACCTTAAGTGGGAACACCAAATTTGCCAAGCATCCTTTGTCCACCAATAATTTGAAGCAAATATTTGCCTAGTGGGAACACCCTCGGCCAATTTTGTTTGCCGGTTTGCGAGTTTGCTCTTGCAAGCAAATTGTAAGAGCAAACACGGCAAATATAAAAAAAAATATTTTTGTTTTTGTGAGCAAGTAAGATTAAAATAAACGACAAGACGACGAAAAAAATAAACACACAATTAAAAAATTATTTATTTTTGTTGCCTTAGCCCAACAGCTAGTATCGTCTGTGTTTTCGGCGACAACTTCACAACATATATTGTATCGTTGTGCAAAGAAAATAGCATCCCTAGTAGAGATTTCCTACTAATATCAAGATTTCAGTTGCGCATCTGGAGAAATCGTGCTAATTGATCGTGGTGTTTTCAAAAATTCGTCGAGTTCTGGAAGGTCGGTAATTAAATACATTTTCGACTAAAGATACATTTGTTTGGGCAAATGGTTTCAGAAGTCTTCGGCTAATAGCAAAAGTAACATCGACCACCATCACGTATTGAACAGAAATCTTACGCTGTGGTAAGGATGCGGTCCTGAGGAATCCCCATACAAGGAAGTTTGACGGAAAACTCCTTCATCAGAAATCCGGCCAATCGTCCCAGAGTCAACATACAAAATTTTGAATTGCACATTTCTTTTTAAGAGCTCGAGATATATAAGTTCAGCAATTTTTTGACATTTCTTTCATTTGAAAGAAATTGATAAAAAGCATTAAAAACGGGTTTATTTTCAAGCAGTAGTAGTCTTTATTTTTAGTATAAAATGTCCTATTACAACACATTGCTTGGTCTTTAACATTATTTAAAATTATTCAACTAAAAATAAAGTGTACGAGTTTACTTCGACTTGGTTTTAAACGTCTTGCTGTACCGATTGCCGTTTGTCATTGACGGAATTCCTGTCCCTGTGTCCGGACGCCTTTAGAAATTTTTTTATGGGATCACGACGGTGTCGTACCCAAGGATTTGATATGTCCGAAGTGCAATCACTTATGCGTTCTCGAGACAAATTGTGAACGATTCAGTTGCACCGCTTGGCTGGCAAGCTAGAGCAAGAAGAAGAGGCTCCAGTGTAATTATTATTCATTACAAAGCCTCCGTAAGAACTCTTTTTCTGACTGCTCCCTTCTGACCATGGATGAAATTGGCAAATGTATGGTGCTTGATGTAAAAATGTTAAATTGACTCAAACAGCACCTTCAAAGGAGGGCCAGGGTCATCAAGCTTCTTTCAATCTCTTGGCGTATGTGATTATAATTTTTCGCACAAGAGAAAGAGACCTACTACAGTTTAACGCCGAATCCGAACGTCAATAGTTAAAGAATTTTTTGCTTTTTCAGGGCTAGTTACTTCAAAGCTGGCGCCAGTAGCTGGTGAAGGTGACCGGGTGTGTAAAAGCTTTTTTCTAAAGAAAGAAAAAACTTTTTCTATTAGATGGTCCGAGGCGGGATCGAACCCACAACCTACCGCACCAGCGGCCGCAGCCACACATACTACTGGTACGCCACACCCGGCGGTTGTGCTTGAGTTCATCCAAGATGAACGAAAATGGTTCCGGCGCACCATTACAGATTGGCGAAGCTTCCTACGGGAAGTGACAGGAATTCGTAAATGACAAACAGCACATTTTCGCAAAGTTAACATTCAAAGTGAATGAAACGACAAATGAATTTATTTCTGCGATATATATTGAAATATATTTCAAAAGAATATGTAATCGAGCATATATTTGTTTGCAAAAATGCAAACTTTGAAATTCAATTACAAGAGAACCATGGTCGACCGCCAATTAATTCCTGCACATAAATTCTTCCTAATTCGCGGTAGATCGAAGAAAATTAATTCGCGAATTTCGAGAGCTACTTACCTTAAAGTAAACATTTTCCTAAACAAATTTTTGTAAAGTTCTGGTGCATTCATCGCGGCGTGAAAGCCATGACCAAAACCCACACACTGCGGCGAGCTTGATTCTTCTTCGCTTCTTCTTGGTCGAGTGTTCATAAATATGCAGCTCCACAGCATAAAATCATCATCCAATTATTTTTGTGGCTATCCATGTCTAAAGGTGTGATTCCAGATGACATAAAAATTTATTTCGACACAATACTTCATACAAATAAGACTGCTGTGCAATAGCATTCAGATTTCAAAACTGTTCAAAAGTGTTTCTATTCATGTGAAGTTCGACATACAAATTTATTTTCGTGCGTTCTGGAAATAGGCCTTAAATATGCCTATTCTGTTGTTATTTCAAAAAATTTATATTGTTGTCTCAAACAATGTTAATTTATAAATTTAGCAGATTGGGCAAAGAAATGAATAATAAAATTTGCCCCAAACAGTGTGAACACTAACGCAAATTATTTGCGGAGGGAAATATTTTGCGTAAATTTTTTAAGAGCAAATATTTTGGGAACACTAAATATTTTTTAAGCAAACATTTACAGTTCAAGGCTAACTTTAGTTGCTCAATGTGTTCAAATTTTGTTTGCGTGTGGGACCTAAGCTTTAGTTTAGCTTTGAATTTGCTCTCGGCTTTTATTTTCTCTTTCGGTTTTTCATTCGAATTTTGTACTTGATTTAATCTCGAATCGGGATTATTTGATTTTCAAGTAGGATCCGTACTTAAAATGAGCATTTTTGAATTGATACACGAATATTGGGGATTGTTTTAAGTCTTTCGTACTTATTTTATGTACAATCAAGTACAGCTTGTACTCGAAATCCGAATGTCAAGATCATATCAATCTTTTTAGCAATTCAAATTGTCCAGATGTTTGTAACGCATAGAAGGAAGCATCTCCGACAACATAAAGTACATATAAATATTCTTGATCAGCATGACGAGCTGAGTTGATATAGCCATGTCCGTCTGTTTCTATGCGATCTTCTCCGTCAGTTTTGAAGCAATCTTAACCCAACTTTGCACAAAGTTTTTTTGGTACAAATACGCTGCACATTTGTCGGAACCGACCGGATCGGATGACTATAACATATAGATGTCGAAAAAGTAGTCCTAGTGAGAAAAACTTTTTGTTTTCAATGGAAGCGTCTTTATACTTATACTAGAAACAGTTATGAATATTATCAGCTTCCACATAATTTTGGGGAGTTTAGTCAAAATATGATGAATATATCGTATAGCTGCCGTATAACAAACTGGCAAGCAAATGGTTAAAGCAGAGCCAAAAACGACTAAAATCGTTAGGAAATTCAGTCGTTTTTGGGTCGTAAACGATTTATAGAACACATGTGAATATGCTACAACTTTAATTTAAAGGTCCGTTTTTTAAAATTGACTTAAGGCTTTGGGAAACAACGATACCATATTTCGATATTTCTTGTTATTAATTTTGTTATTTGATAATAAAAAAAATCGGTAACTCTACTAGAAAGCATACGGTTAAAAAAAATACTTTCTTTCTTTTTTTTCCATTTTTACCCTTCTTTACCCCATATCGTACGTATATTCCATTCAACTCACTCTACAACATGGTTTTCTCTTAAAAAATTTCTCACTTAACATTATGCAACTAACTCGAATTTCTATGTAATCTCCTCGAATCAAAACAAAAAACCAAAACTATTTTTAACTCTATGTATACTCGCCTCACTCTCTCTAATTGTTAGTTTAAAATTCCCAACTTATGTAACATCACGACTTGATTATAGACCAATTTATATAGAAACCAAACAAAAAATAAGAAATAACAAACTTATTTGTTAATTAAATTATGGTATTAGTATATTTTCTTATGTACATATACGCGTATAACACATAATTTACATTTCATAATTATAAATCAATTATGTAAAAAACAAAAAAAAAAACAAAAATTGACCAAACAATAATCAAAATTTTAACTTGTGATATAAAACAAATAAAAAAGAAAGCGATCATTTTTTTTTTAAATCCTCCCACAACTTAATCATAATTTTGTTATTGTTTCTGTGTCATTTTATTGTTGTTGTTGTTTGACCACGACGGGTTACAAGAACGCACACTAAGTTGTAGCTTTAACTAATTATATTTAAACATTAACCAAATAGAACAAGCTAATTGAATATGATTTTCCAAGTGCTAATCTTGATAACTAATTGGATAATTGTTTTATTTTTTCTTAAATCTGTTTTTCATGTATTTGTTAAAACACTTGATAAGCATAACCATATTATACAGACATACAAACATACATACAATAAATATTAATATTAATGTACTAAGTTAACCATATTCAACAATGTACAATGTAAAACATGTAACTGTTTATGATTTATATGGCATGAAATCAAGTAAAACATATGACAAATTGTATTGAATAAATTCAATAAATAAACCAAAGGCAACCGAAGAGTTTTTATTACATGCTGAATATACAAAATATCAGCCAAACTCTCAAAAATTACATTAGACTTAGAAATTCAGATTCAAACCCAATACCTGGTAGCATTGTCCATTTTCAACAAAAAAAACTGTGGCACTATTTAGCACAATCGTTTTCAGAACTTTTAGTTACATTCAGAAAATAGTATATCTCAAACGAGGATTTAAAGCAGAGGTGCCCAGAGCCAGCTTACGGCGGCGTACAAATGAAGAAAATCGAATGGCCAATCTATTCGATAATTAAAGTGCTTAAAAAGCATTTGCTTTAGACCAAAGCCGCATTTAGAACGTTTTCTCATTCATTGCAGAAACAGCAAAGGCCGTAGGGCAAGATTAGATGCGTGAACATTAAACGGAGCCGAACTAGAGACAGTAAGCGAGTATCAATAATTGGGCTTGTTACTAACCCCCAATATGTATTTTGTGAAACACCAGGCAAAAAAAACTGACACACTTCAAAGTCGCTATAAATAGTAACTGCTAAAATCAGCTTGGGAAGACGACTGTCAATAAGAGGACAAAATACAAATTGTGATTTGAACGTACTTAGTTTTCTTACCTAGGTAAGGTACAAGGTAAATGTCAAAACATATACATACCTAGGTAAGGTAAAAGGTATCCGGAATTTTCACTACCTAGTTAATGGTTAATGTACTAAAAAGGTACTTTTAAATTTTTTTCGTCACCTAGTCTGCTTTTTTATTTTGGTGTAAGTATTTGGCCTCCACATCTAAAAATTCTTTCAATAGGGTCAGAGCTAGAAAAAATGATATTCAGCGGTGTCACAGAAATCTCTTCCACCCAATTTCCAACCCAAGACCAATTCTCGGTGTCACAGAAATCTCTTTCGGTTGGTTTCAAAACTCTCGTGTTTTGTAAGGAGATTTAGCAAAATTCACCACCCAAACAATTTCGACAAGTAAAATTAGTTTTGGAAATGTAAACAACATTATTTTTCTGGATATGTTGCACCAAATGAATAAATTATTTGATTAGTTTAAACATTGCAGTTTGCGTTTTAATAATTATTCGCAAAACCAACCCAAAGTCTTTCGTATTTGTCAAAAGCAGACACCTCAAGTGGCGCCATCTACAGCTTGGTCGCACTCTATGTAAAAGCCAGCTGACTAAGGGCTGGCAAGTTACACTTCATGAGTGGCGCGAACACATTATTAAATTTCGCATTTTATTTTTGGAGAATATGAAATGAATATAAATAAATTTTAATTATAATTTAAAAATGCATCATAAAACATATAACACAATCAATAAATATCACTTGAACATTAAATTACCCCGAAACTAAAAAAAGGAAAATTTTTTTTGCGAGAGATACAGCCCTGTTTTTAGTGATGATAATTCAATTCTGACAAATTCTGTTCAATTTCTACAAACTGAGCAACATCGGTCTATCTACTAAAATACTCAAGGCAATAGTCCAACTGTACGACAATAACACAACATCGGTTTGGGACGGTTCCAGATTTGCTGACTGGTTTAACAATAACGGTGGAGTCAAGCAGGGGTGCATTCTAAGTCCACTTTTATTCACGCTATATGTCGACGACATCACACATGCCTTACCAGGCAGGGTTACCTTTGCTGGACAACTATTCAAAGTGTTGATGTACGCCGACGACATGTGTCTCTTTGCTCCAGGAAATGATTGATAAGCTTCACGAATATTGTAGAGAATGGTGCCTTCACATCAACACGGACATATCAAAAATCATGATAATTAGACAGGGCGGTTGATTAGAAGACTGGACGATAGACGGTGTTACCCTTGAAAGGGTGAAGATCTATAAATACCTAGGAGTACTAGTGACTCACAATATGTCATTTAAAGCTCACCTCTGCGAGAAACTGAATTGCATCCTTGCAGTGGCCTTAAACGCGTCATGGAAAACCAAGCCAAGCAATAAATACGCAGTCTTCCAAACGGCTGTACGTTCAATCCTGTGCTATGGATCGCAAGTATGGGGCCACTCATCCTATGAATATGTCGAACGCCTCCTCACCTTCTTCATCAAAAAAGTATTTAGGCTCCCCTCAACTTCCCAAAACTACGCAATATTTATAGAAACTGGTCTGCCCTCGCTGTTCACGTACACTCTGCACACCCATTTCAACTACGTAAACAAAGTAATGAAGATGGTATGGTATAACATCGCTAACGAGTGATGCGTCAGTATCGACCTTGAAAACCATCTACTGTGGCAACAAGCCCTCGCACAAATCATTGCCAAAATCTGCGAAGTAGAAAGGGACGGATGTATTGCGCAAGCAAAAAGGAGCACAGAGAGGACTCTGTATAAATCCCTGGATCATAACCTCGGAGCTAAAAATTACTTCAATGACAGTATAGGTGTGGAAAGGATAAACGCTATTTTCAGGGCGAGATGTGAAACTCTAAGCCTCAATTTTCATCCTCACAGGAGTAACCCTCGGCAAGATTGTACCCACTGCAATATGTGTGCCAAGGAAGATGTGGCTCACTTTGTCGGAATCTGCCCCATCTTAAAGAAGATACGTATGTTCCACTTTCAGCGTCTATATCTATCGGAAAACGAACTTCACGATCTGCTCAACGGAGTAAATTGGATAGCCCTTGCAGCGTTCATCAAAGACGCTTTGCAATACCGCAACAGCATCATCAGCGAATTGTTCTAGGCCTACCTACCTACAACAGGCATAATTTAGCAGCTACATTATGCTAATTTCAACGGACTGTTTTTATATAACCATGTTGAAAACTAGAAAGAACAAGAAAAAAAGTCGGTCAAGCCCGACTATAACATACTCTGTACTCTCTCACTAAGATTGCCGTTCAATAGAATGCTGTGGTGATGGGTGGGGTGGGTGGGGGGTGTTTACTGGCCGTTTTTTGTTCATAACTTGAGTATCGTTCATCCGATCTTTATCATTCCTTCAGCAAATCGAATAATAATGTTTACAAGGTATCTCTAGGAGGTACGAACGATCTATCTTCAAAACTGTAGGAGATATGACGTTTTTTCCGAATTGCGGGGGCGGGAGGGGGCCTGGCAAAAATTGAAAATAAACTTGATCTGCCTGCAAGTATAAGAAATATATGCCCCATACATGTCAAACCTCTATCTCTTACCATCTCTGAGATCTCTTCGTTCATACGGACGGACAGACAGACAGACGGACAGACGGACATGGCTATATCGAATCGGCTGTTGATGCTGATCAAGAGTATATATACTTTATAGGGTCGGAAACGATTCCTTCTCCCTGTTACATACTTTTGCACAAACTTAATATACTCTATGTACCTTCGGTACAGAGTATAATAAATTAGACTGAAAAACTTTTTGTATACTTTAATTACATTTTACAATTGTAATCAGGTTAGCCAGCTATAGTTTAAGATTTACTTGTACAGTATTATCAATAAAAAAAACCACTACTACTACTACTACTACCATAGATTTTACCATTTTGTTATATACTATACATTAGCAAATTTGAATTTAAATGATAAATAAATAAGAAATAATAAATAAATACTACTACTACTATACTACTAGGCCGATTAGATACCGGCCCTGAACCAGTAAAATATCCAATTCTATATTACCAACCTACAGTCTACATTTCAAGTTCATAGCTTAAATAACTTCTGAGATATGGCACTGTACCGTTTTTTAAAGCTTTGGTAACAGCTTGAAAATTTCTTGAAGATCGGTTGATCTGTTTAGTCGCCTATAAGGAACAAATATACATACACACCTGATCATATTAATAGGTACACACATCAACTCTGACTTTAAGGTAACAGAAAACAGTTTTATTCATTGTTTCAAACTTAAAATTTGTCCTCATTGGTTCTTAAACTATTTGTTTTTAATAAAATAAACTTAATTGTAACATAGAATAATAATATAACATAAAAGAGATCATTTTGTGTTTCAGATACGTTTTCAGTGTTATCATAATAATAGGTACACTTCATGTGTTGGTAAGAAAAAATATTTTAATTTCCATTTTGTGTTCTTTTTTTAGGTAAATTAGTATTTCCTAACTTAGTATCCAGTGTATCCACCTCTATTTTTGACCACTACTGCTATTCTTTTTGGCATACTTTTAATAAGAGCCTGGCAGGTCTCTACTGGTGTCTCATACCACAGTTTTTGGACACCTTCCCATAATTTTTGTTTATTTGAAAATGAATGCTTTGCCAATTTCTTTTTTAAGTCTCCCTACAAGTTTTCAATGGGGTTAAGGTTGGGGGATTGGCTTGGCCACTTCAGAACGTCAACTTTTTGGTCCTCGAAAAATTTAGATAACAGCCTTGATGTGTGTTTAGGATCATTATATTGCTGAAATACCCAACGTAATGGCATATTTTCCTCATGGATTTGTACTCTTCAGCATTCATTTTGTTCGTAGTCTGATAAATTGGACCTACGCCGTACCAGGAGAAGCAACCCCATACCATTATATTGCCACCTCTATGTTTGACTGTTTTTTTTGTAAACCGTGGATGGAATTCCTTTCCATTATGGCGTCGAACATTCCTTTCACAGTCATTCCCAAACAAATTAATCTTGGTTTCATCGCTCCATAATATGTTTCTCCATTTTTTCTGCCCGGTGCATCCTACCCAGTCTTTGTGGTCCCTTACAAAAGTTTGCCTCATAGTGATATTTTCTGGCAATTCTTCCTGGTAGGTTGGCATCTTGTAGTCGTCTTCGGATAGTTGGAGCACTAACTGAATTCCCAATTTCGGCTGCAATAGCCTTCGATGATTTAAATGGGTCCTTTTTGCTCAAAGTTACTATGTAGTGGTCAACGGTTTCTGTTGTTTTTTGTGGCCTTCCACGGGTTTTCTGTCTTGGTTTTCTTTCTAATGCATTTTTAACCAAATTATGAGACCTGTTCATTAATTTGGCGATGGCTCGTAAAGATTTGCCTTCTTTTCTCAGACTAAGAACCAATCGAGCTTCTTCTTTAGTACAATGAGAATTTCGACCCATTTTTTCTAAACAAAATCATTATTTAATTCTCTGTATTGACAGGAGCTATACTTAATTTACCTTTAGTTACCAAAAGATCACTGATTACAAAATTATTCACTTGATACTTGTGAGAAACGGAGACTGTACCTATTATTATGATCAGGCGAAATGTGTGGTGGACTCGCAATTTATAGAAAAGCTTTGATATACGGGGCAGCCCCTCTTTCAACTCTTTGTCACAGTGTGGCCAGAAATTGACAACAACAAAAAACCAAAAATTAAAAAGTTGTCAACACTAAAAGTACGAAAAAACCATCTATAATTAAAAAATTCCGGTGTGTACCTATTAATATGATCAGGTGTGTACATACAAACACACTTTCACTTTTATATATATGTATAAAGTATTGATTTTATCATTCACAAATAGAAGAAAGCAAACTTCGGCTCGACCGAAGTTTATATACCCTTGTAGCTTGTATAATTTATCTAAATTAAGGTTTTAATTGATTTTGGATATGTTTCCTTTTATGCGTTACAAACAACTGGACAATTTTAATATACCCTCTACAACGGTATACAAATTTAATAGAGATGCATTTAATACTAAATGGAAAACAAACTTCAAAAAAATTAACATATAAATGAAAGAATGAATTTTTCGGAGCCAAATCTATGATTCATACCCTGGCTAGACCCTTGGGAGGGAATCGTCTTTGCCTTCTTTTGAGTAGATTCTTCTTAAAAGTCCATTTCCTAGCTGCATATCCAAAAATATTTTACCGGAACTCCGGTCCGCGGGCTCGAACAAAATATAAGTTGTTTACTTTAATTTAAAATTGGCGCCCACAAATAGAGATGACAAGCTTTTTACAAATTTATCGATAGCAGCTACATTTTATTGCCAGTGTGACCGTTCTTGTATTGACACAACTGTTGCGCCAACGGTTGTCTCAACGTAAACAGCTGTTCGAACACTAAACTACGTAAAGACGCACATGTTGATTAACAAATTTCAAAAACAAAATAAACACACTACAAAAATGGACAATGTAAAGGAACTTGTGCAATTTATGCAACCCAATCAACGACTAGACCTCAAAGCGGTGGCTCTCACGCATGTGCTGGGTGAGTCAACCACCAAATCACGTGCAAAATAACATAACAACAATGTACCTTCAATTTTTTTTAGGCCTCACCGGCAGTGCCGAAGGCAAGGCGGCCATACTCTCCCTAGATGAGATGCTAATGGCCATATTTGGACTAACCCACGATGCCAATTCTACTGTAGCCAAGGATGCAGTGCTTAGTTTGATCAACCTAACCGCTGAGGAGTCGGGAGCACTTAAAGTCTTTCAATTGGCCAAACAAGTGCAGCCCGTAAGTGCGGCTCTTCATATTCTTTTCCACCTTGTCCTGCTCATTTGAATTCCTTAGACCTTTTCCCTGGTCGAGTTGGCTGCCACAAACATTTGCGACGAACAGGCCGAACTGGCCGATGCCTGGAGCATGGTCCTAAGCAATTTGACTCGCGTAGAGTCTTTGGTTCATGAAATTCTGGATATTCTTGAGCGCAATCAGCAAACATTGCCCATGCTGGCCAAAGCCTTTGCCCAGCTGGACTACAATAAGAAGAAGTCGAAACTGCACTATTTGGCTCCCATTTTCTGCAATTTGACGCAAGTGGCTCGTGGTAGGGAATTGTGCTGTCATGCCCGCTATCAACTGTTGGAGAAATTACTGCCCTTTGCCTCGTTTGAGGAGAATGTGGTGCGTCGTGGCGGCACCATTGGCATCCTCAAGAATGTCTGCTTCGATGCGGTGTATCATGATATTGTGCTAAATGAGCAGGATAACATACTGGTAGCCATATTACAACCGCTGTGCGGTCCTGAAGAGTTTAGCGATGAGGATAACGACAAATTGCCCATTGAGCTGCAGGTAAGTGTGAGATTATGCTATGCAGATTTCACTGATTAATGAATACTCTTTGGTTTAATACAGTACCTGCCGGAGAGTAAGACACGCGAAACTGATCCAGATCTGCGTAAAATGCTGCTGGAGTGCTTACTGCAATTGTGCTCAACGCGACGAAGTCGCGAAGTGTTGCGTGCCAAAGGCGTTTATGAAATTTTAAGGGAATATCACAAATGGGAAGCCAAAGTGGGACGCGACAGCGATTGCTTGCTGGCATGTGAAAATGTGGTGGATATACTGATAAAGTGAGTATTTGTATTAGTCAGATTGCTTTTATGTCAAGTCTTCAATTTTTTGATTGAAAATCTTGTGGCGCGCTCACTTCTTATTATGACTTTATCATAGACTAGAATATCTAGACTTAAACCGCTTCAATCGGAAATTAGTCAGCTTTTCGCTCTCACTTACGCTCTCTGGATACATTTGGGAATATGTCCGTTGCGCTCTAACCACTGATTTCCTACTGGCACTATAAAGTATCTTTTTCGGCACTATCGTTTAGCACCAGCAAAATTGAGAGGTAGCGCAAATTTTATCTCTAATACTCATTCTACATGGTTTTATCATAATCAAGGCAGCAAACCGGTCCGGAACCGAACCCCTAAGAACCTGTTCGGTTCGGGTTTTTGGGTCCGACGAACCGGAGCATGAACCGAACCCCTAATACTTTTGACTCCTCGAACCGGACCACTTTCTCGAAAAACTCGTTTCGGTTTACATAATAAAGTAGTTTTTCCAACGACTCATACGGGGAAATATAGAAATTCTTTGTAATCTGGCTGCTATCATTCAAGAAGTTCTCCAATCCTGCAACATTTCTCTAGGTCAGATTTATACTATCACCGTCGATAACGGATCGAATATGGTTCGAGCAGGAGAACTTTAAAATGACAACTGCAGAGCAGAAAAGGAATGGAACTATGAAGGATGTAATACAACTCAACCTACAAAATGTGAGAACGTTTACTAACTCTTAACGATTTTTGCATTCAGAGTTCTTTAAAAGAGCTCCACCTAAAAACATCTAAATTGAACGTAGTTTAAAAATATGTAATTTACTGCAGCCAATTTATAAAACTTTAAAGCTGCTGCTGAATTCACAATAACAGCCAAGTGATTTATATTACGCTTGATTCTCATGTCAAGCAATTGTTCTAAAATCTTCGTTCTTCTATTATGAGTTCAATACCAATATTGGCTGCACTGTTCTTAGATTTCAAACTTTGTTAACTTCTGACCAAAAAAGGGTTGCAAAGCAGCACGTTGCTGACATGCTGAAGATCCAAAAAGAAACTCTTAATAAGAGTTTTTAAAATTCAACTTTAAATGACTCAACTTCTGATTGTGATTATGGAAGCAATAGAAAGCAAAAAACATATGGGCATTTCTCAAATGTCGAATGCGACATTCGTACGCATTCAAAGTGAAAAAAAACATATGCCAAAAAATTATTTTATTTAGACAAAAGGCGAAACTTATAGCTCTTGATTAGCATTATAGTTGGTGCTACAGTTGATTTTGGGCAATTATTCGTTTTCAAGATAATTACAAAAAACAGATGCATTCGCATGCGACAAAAACAGAAGTCGCTTTCAAAAAATAGCGCAAAATTAATGTCCAAATTAGAAAAATTTCGATAGCGCGGCCGTAAATCCGAATATTTCGAAATGGCTTATGTATAAATGTACGATTGGCTTTTATTAGTTCAATATTACTGTTTCCCCATGAAAATGTAATAAAACATAGTGTTTTTAACCACTTTAAAATTTTTGGCTGCGGTTGACATATCTGTGGAAATGCCCATATATCAAATATAGAATCTGTATATGTTGCAGATTTCTTTCGAAAATTGTCCAAGAGAACGTACATCAACAAAAGTTTTAAAATACTGGAAAGGTGAAAACAATGAGGACTTTAAAAATATTGGCTTAAGTAAACTTGCTGTTCCAGCAACTCGGGTATCAGTCGAACGAGCCTTTTCAACACTTAAGTTTGATCATTCTACTCTAATAGCTATTATAAATGAACAGCTCCTAAAAGACATAACACTTTTTAACTTAAACTAAGCAGTTCTCAAAAGTTGTGTCTGCTTATGAATTAGATAATTTAAATTACATTATCGAAAGAAAGAATTTTATTTAAAAAAATTAGTGTGAGTTAGTGTGAGTTGGCTGGCTCTAGGTCCGAAAAAGTTGCGTTTGTTCACAACTTGTAAACAACTTATGCATTGTACCACCAATAAGAGCTGGTTGCCTATACAGAACTGTTTCATCGTTATCCCTAACGACTCTTCAGTAGGCTTTTCTCTGAAGAAAGCATGATTGCCAACTGCCTCTCCATACAATCATTGCTTAGATCAGTTGGGAGCTGCTAAAAGCAATGAAAGCAAAAATAGACAAGCAATGAGTGCTTTCATCTTTCTGGTGGTAATGCTTAAGCTTAGGGCTGAAACTTTTTAAGTGCAAAAGCTTGAGCGAACTTAGAAGTGCCCGTTAAATTTGAAATGCGAAGCATTCAAAAAAGCGTTTTTTGCGTTGTTTCTTGAAACTTTTGTTAGTTTCATTTACAAAAAAGAGAGCGTGATGTCTCTTATATAGATTTGTAATTAATTTGGCGACCATTCTAATGTTTAATTCACAACTTGTAATAAGTATTAATAAATCAAAACTATTCTTTTATGTTCAAGCGAACCGAGGTTCGAACCAAAACCTAGGGTTCAGGGGTTCCGGAACCGGTCCGCGAATCGAACCTTAGACTTTATAACGGGTTCGAACCCCCGCACATTTGTCCATTTAATTAATAAAACGCGAATTAAGAGATATCGCGACGAAACTTGGAACTTAAGAGTTATAGGCATAACTACATGTTCTGTGAAAGTTTTACAAGAATTGAGCCATTATATCATATGGATCCCATAAAAATACTAATCGGAAGTTGCTGAAAATGTGCAAAAAAAAATGTTTTATGTTTTTAATAATAGTTTACATTTGTTTAAAGCAAAACAAAAAGAAACTATTATTATTATTCACACTCGGAACTAATTGCTCAAAAATATTTTTGATTCTTCAACACGCCTTCCATCTCTCAGCACACCTACTAACAAAAATGTTATGTTTTTTTTAAAACAGTACCGAAAACATACGCATTCATCACCTGCTTTTTTTGCCTCGGTGCTTTCGTTCTGCCATCTTAAATAAATGACACGCTTTGATACTGACATCTCCACTGATAAGTTGAAAATCTTGAGAAATTGCGGAAAGTTGCACTTCATACTGGACAATTTTACACCACAAGGACTCGCACTTATGAAAAAAAAAAACCAAACTGGCTTGTCCAAATTTGTCCAATTTCCAAATACTCCAAAGAAGACGGTGGTAGGCAACTAAAACCAAACTACTAAAACACCATACTTCTAACCCATTTTATGAACTTCACATGTATAGACTGGTCATTCACATATTTTTTAATTTAATACATACCTTTTAATAATAAAAGCAAAAAGATTTTTAATAGAATAATTGTAATTGCGCTTTTTACAGCGAATTGAGCAATTTTCTGCAAGCCAATTGGCTAGACATATGGTCACTTTAAAAGCTTTCAGCGGATCAGTATTGCATCTGAAAGCTTATGTAAAAGCTTTTCTAAGCTCTCTGAACAATTTCAAATTAGAAGGAAACAAAAAATGCAGGATTTTCAAAAGTCAAAATTTGAATTAAATGCCGCTAGCGAAGCCATTTGGATCACTGTGCCGCCCCGGACCGAACCCTCTGCAAAATTTCAGAGGTTTGCAGCCTTGATCATAATCGAATTTACTTTCATAATTTTAACTACTAAAACAATTTTTAATGCTGCATACACCGCTCATGATATAATAACTACAAGGTAGCGCACTGCGCAGCTTCGATTTTCTCAGTCGCCGCGGTTCGAGGACTCAAAGTTGTAATCTTCTGTATCGAACCGACATGGTCGCCTCGATTTCCTGGTGAAGTGCGAACCTTCTATCGAAAGCTGTCCAAAGCTGTAAGTAACAACTGAGTGTCCTTGGATTTAGTGTGTGTTTTAGCCCTGTGGTTCGATAAATTCTCGCGCATGCGAAAAGGCACTTCCGGTTGCGCTACCCTGTAGTTATTGTATCATGTTACCATAGGCATGGAGCAATGAGTATTAGAGAGCAAATTGGCGCTGCCTCTCAATTTTGATTGTTGTAAGCGATAGTACATTGTTTAGATACTTTATAGTGCCATATAGGATATCAC
Source organism: Lordiphosa magnipectinata (assembly GCA_037044535.1). NCBI lineage: Eukaryota > Metazoa > Arthropoda > Insecta > Diptera > Drosophilidae > Lordiphosa > Lordiphosa magnipectinata. Next base: position 87,149 of record JBAMBO010003957.1, read on the forward strand.
AGTGGTTAGAGCGAGACGGCCATATTCGCAAATGTACCCAGAGAGCGTAAGTGAGAGCGAACAACTGACTAATTTCTGACAGAAGCGGTGTTGACTGCGCAAGCGTTCAGTCTAGATATCCTTGTCTGTGCCATAGGCTAGAATATCTAGACTGCAAAATTGCTCAGTCGACACCGCTTCTGTCAGAAATTAGTCAGCTGTTCGCTCTCTCTGGATACATTTGGTCAGCTGTTCGCTCTCACTTACGCTCTCTGGATAAATTGGGAAATATGTCCGTCTCGCTCTAACTACTGTGATTTCCTACTGGCACCATAAGTAATCTTTTTGGACGCTATCGTTTAGCACCATCAATATTGAGAGGCAACGCAAATTTGGTCCATAATACTCATTCTCCACGATGATACACACACTGTTTGATACATGAGACATGGCTTCGGTGAATCCGGCCTGGTCACTTGCTCGGTCAGTTTGTCGAGAGGAAACTGTTTTGCTATCTGCATAAATGCTGGCAGGGATTTCTTAATGTTGTTATAGCCAAAATCAATAGCTTTGTCTTCATAAATGACGCAGTCATGGATCACATTATGTCGCTTTGGAGGAATCTTTACAATCAGCCAGCTTGAAAGCCGGTGATTCACGTACGGCTAGCTCTGGATAAGAGACTTTGCTATCGTGTGGTTGGACCTCATCACATGGCACAGTGCTCTGAGAAACAGACAATGGTGTCCAGCAGAGAACGGCTTTGCAACATTAATCAATACCCGAATAAACTCGCTTTGCGCTCTATGCATCAAACTTGCATATTCAACATGTTCGCCGATAAGTTTTATTCAATACCTTGGTTGCCACTCTGATTATAATCATGTTCGACTTTATTCCAATCACTTCGGGTGTTTTATTCGTTTGCCTCAACGACGGTTGATTAGAGTAAGCGAAAATTACCTCGTTTGAATAAACCAGTGCCGGCCAAATGGAGAGGAAAAAAAGGGTGCTTGTGTTGGTGAGCAAGAGAGCTCTTTCCAGACTAAAGCCGTTTTACTTGCAATTCAGTGTTCACCGATTCACACAATCATGAGTTCAGCTCGCGTTTGCGTAAAAACACAACTGACTTCGGCTCCTGGTAGCTATAGCTGGCCGGCTCTGGAATAAACTCTTGCAGAGACGCATAGGCGCTGCTGGCAGATATGGAAAGAGAGAGAGAGAGAGAGAGAACAATGCTCTGGCATTGCTCTCGATGCGCTGTCCAGTCAATTCAGAGTTTTGTGCGATCGAACACAATGCGTTTGCCGGTATGACTCTGATTATATTCAACACTGAGTTTTCTTCGATGAACAAATATGAACATAAACGTTGGATCACAAAACTCTGGCTCAACTGCTCGATGCGATAGCGGTATGAGCTGAATATATTCACCGCTGAGTTTTGTTGATCGATCAAATGTGAGTAAAAATTTTTGTGTATGTGCCAATTCAGACAAAAGTGATTTTTGCAGTTCTCTGGTGTCGAGTACCACCTTGGCCTTGGTTAGATCCGTGGCTATGCACTCGATTAGCACGTTCTTGGTTTTAAGCGAGATCTTCGATTGATCACCATGAATGATGAGCGGCAGTGAGAGAACCACACGATTTTCATCATAGAAAGCTGCATAGACGAAAGAGTCAAGAATGATGGGCAAATATTGCTTTAGCTGGGCATGTGAGGCATCTCCTGAGTTTAGTTAAGCGGTTTGAATTTGATTTCCTCTGGCGGCAAATCCTCGTAGCTGAAAGATCCCTGTAACGTGTCTCAAGTCGTGGGTGCCAATGGCTACCAGGGTACGCTTATCCATCAGATCAATGAAACTGTTGTAGGACTCTTGGGTAAAAGACACATTGCCACAGCATGTGGACGAATCTGTGCCGTGGAGGAAGTTGCTCAAACCATGGTTTTGAGACGTGATAGTCTAGTAGTCCTGCTGTTTGTTATGTTTTAAATGTGAATATCTTGTCAAATTCAAAGAGAATCATTATCAAATGCAGTCCTTCTAGATTATCATGTCTCATGTATGTATCAAACAATGTGTTTGCAACCTTAAGATTTGCTTTAGTGGTTAAGAAAATGAACTATAGTTCAAATGAACTAAAGTTCAAAAAATGAACTATGTTCCACATTTCGACGGCGATTTCCGTAAAACCGTTCTCATTTCGCTTTGAAATCCTACAACTTTACATACGAAGTGACGACAACATCTCCGGTCACTTGATATTGTTTAGAAATTTTGACTGTTTGAAATCGACTGCTGAAAGCCTAGCGAATTAAAGTCGTCAAATAATTTCAATTTTCTTTCGAACTGATCTAGTAAACTCTGACATATTTGGCACTTCACATATCATCACAAAAAAAAATAACAAATTTCAAATGGCTGTTTTTGAGCTGGCTTAAAACCATTTTTCATTTTCACCAATTTCTCTAATTTTCCCCATCTCCACTTATTAACTAATGCATATAAACTATTTGTATCATTTCAGAAAAGAGGATGAAATTGGTCTGGACAATTACAAAGCAATTGAGGTTCCCGCAGAACAATCTGAAAAGTTTGTGCAAGAAGATGCCGCCTATGTGAAGAGTCTCTTAGAATGACCCATTCAGTTTGTATATATATGTTTAGTGTTAATAAAAGAGATGCTAAATTGTGGTGCATTTTCCATATATATTTTTGTATATATATATATGTATATATGCTGTTTTATTCAGAAATTTCTTACATGTTTTGTGGTTGTGTGTGTGCGTGTTGCCCTAGAAAAAGTTGTACGCGCGCGCATTTAAATGCAGGAGAAATAAACTTCAATTCAATCCATTATCTAATTTCGATCTCAACATTAGGCTTAAGTTTATAGATGTATAAAGGTTTTCTTACTGGCTAAATACATTTGCATTCAAAATGGTTAAGCAATTCGTGTCTTTTGCTGTGGCCATGAAACTTTTTGATGTTCGTTTATACACGTTTTGTTTTGGTCGTTCATTTCTGTGTGAGAGATTTGAAGAATGTTTGTGCATATTTTGATTGAATTGCGTTGCAAGCAAGAGATTTCAGCAAAAAAAGAAAATAGTTTGTACCTTAAAGTTTTTGTCCAAAAACAACTTTTGTGTGAAACTTTTGGTTGATTTTGTATTTGCGGAAACCCTGGCAAGCTCGCTTTGTCTAGAAAAACGAAAATATATAATTTATTTGATAGTTTTTTTTTTATTAAATGCAATCGCACCTAAATAGTTTGTTAATGAGTTTGGTCCTATGGTTTTTTTTTTTTTTGTTTATTTAACTTTTATATATAGTATTAAACATTTTTTGTTGTTTTGCAAGCTGCTTTTTAATTATGTTAACTTAGAACTGCTTAAGAAAGGGCCTAAGGAAAACTGCAAAAAGACGAACGTCGCCGAAAAGAAATTAGAAAAAACTTCAAAAATTCTTGTTAAATCATAACCAATTCATGGAATTTTACCGATAAGATAAGAGACCATAAATTACAATCAATTTATTTTTATTTTTCCACCAATTCAACATTTATCTTGCCATGCGGTGGCACAAAACTTCATATGCAACGAGCTTGACTTCTTCCGAATCGTAGGGTATATACAGGCAGCCATGTGAGGGATGTAGCTTGCCCACGGTCAAACTGCCAGCATGATAGCCACGTCCCGCATACAAATCCTCGCCATCCACATTCTGACCCACACGCACAGCACCAGGTGGCACCTCACCATTTTCACCCGACAGCCACACATAATTGTCCCCACTCAGCGCTTCATAGCTCTCCAATTCCACTTCCACGCCAGCATAGCCCACATAGGCCTTACCCTTGTTGGGTATTATTTTGGCGGGCAACATATCATTGCAGTGGAAAGCCCGACCAATAAAGATGGCATCACCATCCGAGTCATGACCAGCCGGAATGGCATTTTGTGGCACGGCGCCGTGACTGTAATGTAACCACTGGTGATCTGGAAAGTGGGAGAGGGTTAACGAAAGTTCCACCCAAAGAAAGAGAGAGCTGGCCACTTCTTACCCATAGCGTTCGAGTTTCAAGAATGTACTGAACAATGTCTGGGGTAGCAAGTTTATTAGCCGGAGGCGAATTGTTGAATCTTATCAGCTTATCCGGTCGTACAATCAGCTAAAATAACTGATGATTCAAGCCGGCTGGTAACTCAACAAATAACAAGTAAGAAAGTCGGTCAATCCCGACTGTGACATACTATGTACCTGCAGTAGTAGCTAAAAGCGGCAGCGAACATTCTTTTGTTCATAACTTGAGTATCGTTCATCCTATTTTTATCAATCCTTTGGATTACTAAATATCTCTAAAAGGTACAAACCACCTACCTACAAATCTGTGAGAGATATAACGTTTTTTCCAAATTGCGGGGGCGGGGCAAAAATAGAAAATAAACTTGATCTGCCTGCAAGTACAAGAAGAAGAACAAGACATGTCCCATACATGTCAAACCTTTATCTTTTACCATCTCTGAGATCTGTTTGTTCATACGGACGGACAGACAGATAGACGGACATGGCTAAATCGACTCGGCTGTTGATGCTGATTAAGAATACATATACTTTATTGGGTCGGCAATGATTCCTTCTCCCTGTTACATACTTTTGCACAAACTTAATAAACTCTGCGTTCCTTTGGTACAGAGTATAAAAAGTACACACTGAAATATATATTGCCATAGATATGTCACGTATGAGAATGATATGTAAGTTAACGTAACAAAAATACCAACAAAACATAAACCAAAAAAATGTTTGTGTTATCAGTGAAATTTCTTGATCATCATTAAGGAGTTTATGTAATTTCAAAAATTTGTTCCATTGTGATATAAGGTCCGTTTCACATAAAAATGTTATATTAAATATTAAAAAATACACTTTCTTTTAAATAGAATTTTCTCTGTAGTTTGTAAGTTTATGTGGTAGATAGCTTTTATGGGAAATTGACCACAATATATGTATTTATAAGTCAAAACATACAATGAAACGCTGAAATGGGAAGTCCTAACCCACCCTAGCCGAGATAATGCCCCTTCCTACTACTATTTGTTTTCATTGATGACGCATGCCCTTGAGGATCAGCACCGAATTTATGAGAAGTCAAACTTGACTAATGTACTCCGTGTTGCTAACCTCTAGTTGCTGTATATGTGAATGCGATTGTCCTCTAGTCCTCTACTTCGTACTACGTTTACGTATGTATATTTCTATATGTTCATCATGATTTGAATTCTTAGAATTAGGGAATCAAACCGGAGCCATATACATGAACTGACTAAAGCACTGAAACGGAATCGATATTTTTAATTATACCCGTTACTCGTAGAGTAAAAGGGTATACTAAAGTCGTGCAAATGTATGTAACAGCCAGAAGGAATCATTTCCGACCATATAAAGTATATATATTCTTGATCAGCATCAACAGCCGATTCGATATAGCCATGTCCGTCTGTCCGTCCGTCTGTATGAACACCTAGATCTCAGAGACTAGAAGAGCTAGAGCAACCAAATTTGAAATGTAGACTCCTATTGTCTGCACGCAGATCAAGTTTATTTTCAATTTTTGCCACGCCCCCTCACGCCCCCGCAATTTGGAAAAAACGTCATATCTCCTACAGTTTTGATGATAGATGGTTCGTACTTTCTAGAGATATCTAGTACTTAAAATTATTTATCGATTTGCTGAAGGAATGATAAAGATCGGATGAACGATACTCAAGTTATGAGCAAAAAACGATCAGTTAACACTCACCACCCACCCCACTCATAACCTAAGCATTGCGTTCAGCAGCAATCTTAGTGAGAGAGAGAGAGAGAGAGAGAGAGAGAGAGAGAGACGAGTTAAAAAATGTTGCATACTTTTCGGCTGACCCACCTCAGGCATACAGGAAGGCTATTAAACATTTGTTTCCATGAGTAACGGGTATATCGAAGTCGGTTAGAGCCGACTTTAACTCGGCTGCTCTCG
>JBAMBO010003959.1:0-30929 GCA_037044535.1 Lordiphosa magnipectinata
GACGCCTCCCGCCTCTTGGATGTCGGTCCGGGGAAAGACCTATTCCAAAGTTTGGTTAAAATAGCTTAAAAACTGACGGAGGAGATAGCATAGAAACAGACGGACGGACATGGCTATATCAACTAAGACATGGCTATATCAATGTCATGCTGATCAAGAATAAATATACTTTTTGTGGTCGGAGATGCTTCCTTCTATGCGTAGCATAGCCACTTTGGCAAGAATGGCGAGGCGATTGGTGCCTTGGTAGAGTGCAGGATTTGGGATTTGGCCTCATTGAAGTGGACACGATCACACCTTTGGCGCAAGATGACAATCGCAAACTCCGAGTGTTGTTCCCCGAAAAGTTGTTCAAATATTATATGTATGAGTGTGCACACTCAGCACACTTATAATTATATTATTTACTCACTTAGTACCAGCCAGATTTCCGATTCCTTCAGTTGAAGGATCTTTTCCATTTTTGGATTCAACAAATGTCTCCGATTCTTTGGCTGTAAGTAAGATCACGGTGTAAATATTGATGCTAATTCAGTGTAATATACCAAACTTACATGTCATTGTGCTCCAAACTGGCCTTTTACGCAAAATTAATTAATAAATTTTTTAATTTCTGCAAACACTTCTGCAAACCGTTCGACGGCGTCATAAAAATAACGGAGGATGGCAAGGCTGCCACACTGTAAGATATTTATGTAGAGGTGGGCGCGTGAGCGACTTTTATGCGAATTTTACTAAAATAATAAAAACCTAAATTTCTCAAAAACGGTTCAGCCGATTTTGATGAAATATGCATCAAAATGCTTAGAAAATTAATGCTAATGGTTGGCACTACCGTGCATTGTGGGCCATTGTCTGGGGGAAAAAATAATAGTTAGCGTCGAATATGTACTTTGCCAGTGCTGCCAGAGCTCCAGATTCTGTGGTCATTCATATGCGAATTTTGATAAAATAATAAAAACCTAAATTTCTCAAAAACGGTTCAGCCGATTTTGATGAAATATGCACCAAAATGCTTAGAAAATTAATGCTAATCATTGGCACTACCGTGCATTGTGGGCCATTGTCTGGGGGAAAAAATAATAGTTAGCGTCGAATATGTACTTTGCCAGTGCTGCCAGAGCTCCAGATTCTGTGGTCATTCATATGCGAATTTTGATAAAATAATAATAACCTAAATTTCTCAAAAACGGTTCAGCCGATTTTGATGAAATATGCATCAAAATGCTTAGAAAATTAATGCTAATCATTGGCACTACCGTGCATTGTGGGCCATTGTCTGGGGGAAAAAATAATAGTTAGCGTCGAATATGGACTTTGCCAGTGCTGCCAGAGCTCCAGATTCTGTGGTCATTCATATGCGAATTTTGATAAAATAATAATAACCTAAATTTCTCAAAAACGGTTCAGCCGATTTTGATGAAATATGCACCAAAATGCTTAGAAAATTAATGCTAATCATTGGCACTACCGTGCATTGTGGGCCATTGTCTGGGGGAAAAAATAATAGTTAGCGTCGAATATGGACTTTGCCAGTGCTGCCAGAGCTCCAGATTCTGTGGTCATTCATATGCGAATTTTGATAAAATAATAAAAACCTAAATTTCTCAAAAACGGTTCAGCCGATTTTGATGAAATATGCATCAAAATGCTTAGAAAATTAATGCTAATGGTTGGCACTACCGTGCATTGTGGGCCATTGTCTGGGGGAAAAATAATAGTTAGCGTCGAATATGTACTTTGCCAGTGCTGCCAGAGCTCCAGATTCTGTGGTCATTCATATGCGAATTTTACTAAAATAATAAAAACCTAAATTTCTCAAAAACGGTTCAGCCGATTTTGATGAAATATGCATCAAAATGCTTAGAAAATTAATGCTAATCATTGGCACTACCGTGCATTGTGGGCCATTGTCTGGGGGCAAAAATAATAGTTAGCGTCGAATTGTCGATTTTCGATTGCCGCTTGCTCCAGTTCCAATGACTGGTTCCGGTTCGCAAGCTCGCGCCACTCTTAACAGTGGAAAATATGAAGACGAGGCACCCCCACTAATATGCGTTTTTCACAAAAACGGCTCACACGATTGAGCTGTAAATTGGTAGACACACTCTTGAATATCTCTGTTATAAGCTAGTATACCGTGCAATGTGGGCCATTATCTTGGAGCTTAGCAGTTGTCACATAAATATGGACGTAATTTTTTGACGGTTTTTTGTATGGGACTTTTGAGAGGTTGGTTCACTGTTAAGCGTTTATCTCAAAAACTGTTCAGACGATTGAGCTGAGATTTTCAGAGTATATTCTTGAATATGTGCCTGAAGTTTTTGCATACCGTGCATATCGGGCCATTATCTGAGAGAGGAGATATAGCCCATAATGTGTGGAGCCGATTTTTAGGTGTCAAATTTTCACTACCTGCAATGCTCAAACCCACCCACAGGTCAATAAAAACAGTAGTTCTTGCATTTCTCAACAATTTTGCATTTACAGATCTTTATTTTTTTGTATAAATACAGAGAAATTAAATATATAAAAAAATTTAAAATGTTCCATATTCCATCGTTCCAATTCGACGCTAAATATCCGACGCTATTTTGACGCACATTCGTTTGATAGCCATTACTTTTGCAAAAACCTTCCGCTGAGTCCAAAAATCAAATCCTAAGGCAAAGATTTGTGAAAAAGGTGCAACATTCAAACAATGCCTCTTACGATACAAACTATGTCTTTTTTAATGTACTTTAGACCTTTTATTTCTTACTCTGCCAATAACTAACTTATGTATTTTTAAATTAATTTTGGAGTGTCATTTGTACATTTAAAAATATGTAGTCATAATGACAATAGGCTATAAATTAAATTACATTTAAGTACTTTTATATAAATACTCTTAAAGACATTATTTTCGTCAAATTTATAAGTTTTTTTTAAACAAATTTTTGTGCTTAATTGAATTTTTATGTAGACAAGTAACTAATCCTGTGTGCTGTATAATTCTTGTTAGTATTGACTAGGAAATTATATAGACTTCTTATCTCAGCATTATACAACTTTGTTATTATCCTAATGACTCGTTCATCATTATAAACACTTTCTGCCGGTGCTTCCAGTACATTTCCTTTCACATACCAATTTGAGTCACGAAAATGTTTCTTAACCCTAGAACGTAAATCCACTCCACTAAATATGGCCTTACGATATAGTTCATTCATATTTTTCTCTCCATATTTTCGAAGTATACGATCCACTGTGACATCAACTTGATCACTTCGGCAGTAATACATATACCACAGCTTTCGTCGGGGCGAACGTATATCCGTCAGTCTAAGAACACCACAATATTCCACAATTGTTGGGTCACATTCGGTGGGAGTTTTTTCAGGGTTAATCCTGCATAACTTTCTTATATACAGATCCAGCCGTTCATCCAAATTGGGGTATACTGAAGTTAGAGCTGCACAAGAAATTCAAAGCTTGTTAAGTGATTCATACTTATGAATGGGTAAAACATTTTGTACCTTTGTTTGTGGTAACTTTTTTCATTTGGTAGGCAGTTGTCAGTGTTTTGGTTCTCAATGGCTGCTCTACTTTGGCGTTAATTCGTTTTTATAGTCACATATTGTTTGTACTTCGTAAAGCTTGCAAATGAAAAACTTCCAATTATTTCGCCAGTGAAACTTTTAGAAAAATGATTAATTTTCAGAGTAAACCAAACACAACCGAATCAATATTTACGGTGAGGTAAACTCCTAATGCTTTTGAACGGGAACCAATTAGCTTTCACAAGACATTTGCATTAAAATTTGTATAAAAAATCGAACCCACTTACACGAAAGCTTAATTTGTTTGACGAAATTAATTTGAAGCTTTTATATGCCAAGCTTTATAAAATATAAACAATATTTAGCTACATAAGGGAATAGACGCCAAAAATTCGCAGCCATTGAGAATGACTACCGTGACAATTGCCATCCAAGGCACAGTTTTTAGAACAATCTAGAAAATGAAAACTATTTTATGATGTTTTTATACCCGTTACTCGTAGAGTAAAAGGGTATACTAAAGTCGTGCAAATGTATGTAACAGCCAGAAGGAATCATTTCCGACCATATAAAGTATATATATTCTTGATCAGCATCAACAGCCGATTCGATATAGCCATGTCCGTCTGTCCGTCCGTCTGTATGAACACCTAGATCTCAGAGACAAGAAGAGCTAGAGCAACCAAATTTGAAATGTAGACTCCTATTGTCTGCACGCAGATCAAGTTTATTTTCAATTTTTGCCACGCCCCCTCACGCCCCCGCAATTTGGAAAACACGTCATATCTTCTACAGTTTTGATGATAGATGGTTCGTACTTTCTAGAGATATCTAGTACTCAAAATTATTTATCGATTTGCTGAAGGAATGATAAAGATCGGATGAACGATACTCAAGTTATGAGCAAAAAACGGTCAGTTAACACCCACCACCCACCCCACCCATAACCTAAGCATTGCGTTCAGCAGCAATCTTAGTGAGAGATAGAGAGAGAGAGAGAGAGAGAGAGAGAGAGAGAGAGAGAGAGAGAGAGAGAGAGAGAGAGAGAGAGTGACTTAGAGAGCGCACTGCGTTGTGCGTTGTGTGTTAACTGGCCGTTTGACTCGTGACCAAATTCGAGCTGCGACATTAAGGGTGCAGAGTATGTAATAGTCGGGCTTGACCGACGTTTTCAAAAGTTTTGTTGTCTGATCTGTTTATCGTGATGAATTTGGAGTCATTTATGTTGGATTTAGTAATTGACAAATGTCTATTAATATCTGGCGGATAATAAATAGCCGAGTTAAAAAATGTTTGCATACTTTTCGGCTGACCCACCTCAGGCATACAGGAAGGCTATTAAACATTTGTTTCCATGAGTAACGGGTATATCGAAGTCGGTTAGAGCCGACTTTAACTTACGCTCTCGTTGTTCTTATGAGGTCGAAATAAGAAAAAAAATATTCCAGAGGAGGGGTCGGACATGCACCGTTCGTTAGTTAGGGGCACTTAAAAATTAGAGATGGATTATTTATTTATATTAGACGAAAGTATTTATCATTTCTAAATCGTTTAGATAAGATTTGTGGAAGAAAAATAAATTAATTTTAACGTCGAAGTATCGGTGAATTCCAATTTTATGTGTATGATATCGTCAGACTCATTTGAGGCGAAATTTTCTGACCACACATCGAAAACCAACTTGTAATTAGACTTACAGTCTATCGAAAAAAAAACGACTTTGTGCATATCGGTGCAAAACAAACATGCATTTTGATAAGACCTTAAAACGACCTTCAATTTCGCGTCAAGTACAAATCGAAACAAGCCGAAACTATACACTTTCTATCCCACTCTTTCAAAACAAAAAAAAAATCGATAAAAAAAATTAAATTTTTAAAAGCTTCACAACTTTCTTAGACAAATAGTATTCTGTCCACTTTTGATGCAAAATTAACCAAATATATCAGCACAATAATTTAAAACCAAAACATTATGGCGAATATACGTTTTTATTTTCAGTTCAATCTATTTGCACTTTATTCCGACATAGTCATCTACACTCTCAAGGAAAAACATTTCTTATCTTTAATGTCCCGTTATTTTCGAGTTCTCAATTCTTGGTTTATTTTTTGTGCATTTTCGTAACAGTGGGACATTTTGGTATATATGAAAATATATTTTTTCTGAAAACTTTTTTTTTTCATTTTTCATCGTGTAGATTGCTAAAACGACACACAGTGCAAGGGAAAGAAGTAACTGCACGTCTTATGTAACTAATTTAGCATTCTTGTGATTTGCTCGCGGTAACATAACTGCATTCAATGTGGTTGAGTTCATACAACTTCTTAGCGGATTCATTATAATTTTATCTCCAGAGAACCTGCGTAGCTGGAACAGAAAGCACGACTTTTGAAATCTCATACAATTCTGGGAACTTTGTGGAGGATTCAGACCACCAGTTAAGAATGTTTTCATGGTTTCAAACACGCTCAAGTGCGAGAAAAGTCTTAATGAAATACAGTAACTGTTTTGCTAGAGATCCAGTGTATCCAAATGGAATAAAAATCGCCCAAAACAAGATTTTCGGTTGAAGTTTAGTTGTGGCCACAATTTCGCGAACGGAGTCCCACACTTTCCGGTGCAGAAGAAAGTCATTATCTGCAGCCGCAAAACTAGAGCAAATATTGAAGATGTCTTCCGCCAGCAAATATTTTAGGATCTTGTATGTAGAGCTCCAACTCATGACCAAATCTACGATGCGCTCTGCAAAGGTAAAAAAAATTGAAACTGTACCGGTACCAACGTTTTGGTTTCGTTCCGGTGATATCGGTTCCATTAATAACGGTAAACGGTTTCCGGTTCTCAAGAAAGAAAGAAGAAAGAAATGTGGTATTACAATTGTGGTGTGGTAACTCCCTTCATCTTTGGTGAATTTTCCAAAATTTTAGCTCTCATCTTTTATTAACCAACAACAGATGTTGTAGCTTTGTGTTGCTAGTATAAATGTGCCCATTAAACGCGAACTTGACGTGATCAAGAAAAACTGGGTATGAGGTGTTGCCCCCTGATGCATCTAGTTTCAATTTATTGGTCCCGTTCCCAGGCTATTTTGAGTGTTCCACTGTGTTATCGATATTTTCCCAATTTAGGCATATCTTTATAAAAAGAAGATATTTTGAGGTAATAAAGGTGTCATTTGACTATTCTTAAAAACTACATTCTGGCTGCGCTTAAATCTAGAGATCTGTGTACCAAAGGTACAGCTTGTGCCAATGTATGTAACAGTCAGAAGGAAGCACCGCCGACCTTATAAAGTAGCCGAGTCGATATAACCTTGTCCGTCTGTCTGTCTGTATGAACAAACTGATCTCAGAGATGGTGAAAGCTAGAGGTTTGACATGTATGGGACACAAGCTCTTTATACTTGCAAGCAGATCAAAACTGTTTTCATTATTTGTCACGTCCAATTTTGAAAAAAAATCGCCATAGCTACCACAGTTTTGTAAATAGATGGTTTGTACCTTCCAGATATCAGAATAATTGTCAGATCGGATGAACAACCAGTCAAGTTATGAGCAAAAGAAAGATCGTTGTAGCTCTGCTGCTTCTGCGCCAGATAAATATGTACATACTGAGCATATTCTTTATATTACAGCCGTGCTTGACCGACTTTCTTACCTGAGTTGAGTAAAGAATAAAATAAATATAGAGAATAAGATTTAAGTGATGTTTTATTTGAAAATTGGTTTCTTAACCTAAAATTTGTGAGATTTTTCTAACCCAACAGCATGGTGGTAGAGGAGTTTCAGTATTATTGTGTAAAAGTCCAGCGTTATTGTTCTTCATTTAAAAACGATTTGGTGGTGCTTTTTGATCATTGTAACGCTTAAACCAATCATGTTGACTTTTAATATAATTATGAAGCCGTATTCGTTCCTCTTTATACAAATTCTTAACAATTTTAAGAATACGTTCATCATTAAAATGACTTTCTGGTGGAGCCTCTAAGAGATTTCCCTTGACGAAGCAATGTCGACTAAGAAAATGTGTCTTTATATTAAATCGCAAGTTAGCCGCACCATATAAGGGCTTGCAAAATAGTTCAGAAACATTCTTTTTGCCATATTTCTCACGTATCTTATGCAATGTCTTTTCCATATTAGATGGGTTTCCACAATAAATGTACCAAAGTTTACGCTGCGGATTATTTGCATCCCTGAGACTGAGCAGACCAAAATATTCTATTTTAGAAGAATCACAGGGCGAGGGTCCGTCATTTGATTTTAAATAAAACATGCGATGCAAATACAGATCCAATTTATTGCTAAAACACTCTTCGATTGTAGCTGCAATATACATTTTGTGATGATTTATTAAGATGACTCATTTATAAACATTTACCCATGGTGTCAAGCTTTACGGTTTAACTATCAAGAAAAGACTGATGAAATTTGAACAGGTTACACTTTAGAAAGCTTTTTAGTATTATTTGAAACATAATAAGCTTTTTATACCCTGTACCAAAAGGTTTATTGAGCTGGTGAAAGAAGCATCTCTGACCATATGAAGTACTTATATACATTAATTCTATATTCGCCGAGTTCATATGGCCATACCTGTACGTATAAAAAGACAACTCTCTGTGTAGCTTTGGTACAGATTATAAAAACGGGATCAAAATTATACAAATGACTCAAATTTCAAGTGTGGATTGCACAATAGCATGTTCAGTTTCAAATTTAAAAGCGATATTACTTTATTTGCATTTCGGAATGGCCCTCAGAGCCTTCTGTGATTCAGCTTTTATCATCTCAATAGAGTCAAACGATGTCCCCGGAGCGGTCTCTTGAGTTTGCTGAATAGCCAGAAGTCACACGGAGCCAAATAAGGTGAATAAGCAGATGGCGAACACTATTTGTTGAATTTTTGGCGAAACGCACACGAATAACCGGTGCCGTGGGAGATGGCGCATTATCGTGATGCAAAAACCAAGTGTTGTTTTTTATAACGCCTATTTTTGCGGACAGCTTCTCGCAAACGACGCATAACACTTAAATAATATTCCTTGTTAACAGTTTGGGACTGCGGAAGGAAATCGGAATGCACTGCACCACGATTATCGAAGAAAACTGTCAACATGACCTTAATTTTTGAGCGACTTTGAAGTGTTTTTTTCGGTTTCGGTTTACCGATTGATCGGTTGTTTCGGGATCGTAAGGGTAGTTTCATTTTCAGCTATGATACATTTCATTACCTCCTGATAGTCAGAAAGCATTGTTTTACAGATGCTAACACGATGGTCTTTTAAAAAAAAATAGAGTGTTTTTGAAACCATTCGAGTTTGGACTCTTCTCAAGCAGAATTCGTCACTCCAAATCGCCTGCACCAAACCAAATGATATGCCCAAACTATCAGCCATGTCTCTAATAGTCAATCGACGATTTCCAAGCACCTTTTCTTTGACTTGCTTGACATGATGTTCATCAGTCAATGTTTTTGGCCGATTTGATACCACATTCTTCTCAACACTCTCGCGGCAGGCCTTCTTTGAAGACTGAGTCTGATCCCTAAAGGCTATCTGCATCATTCTCAACATTTCCGCAGCCGAAATGGCATTCCGCAAACGAAATGTAGTGCAACTATTTTGTTCAATGAATTTATACATAGTTAAAATCTCAAAATACACTTTTAGCATCTCTCAAAGCCGGGGTTGTGCCGCTGCCATTATTTTCTTCCCAATTAGTAATGCTAATTGATAATGCTAAACTTAATTGCAGGGCTTAATACCGGAACCGGAACCGTTAACCGAAATAAACCGTTTCAAATCAAGTAACGGAACCGGAACCGATACAAATTTTTTTCTGAGAACCGAATACCGCTTACCGTTATTATTGGAACCGATAGCACCGGAACGAACCCGAAACCTTTTCTCTGGCGTAAAATTTATAATGAATCCGCTATGAAGTTGTATGGACTTATCCAAATTGATTTCAATTAAAAGAATGCTATATAGTTAGTGGACATTTAATATTCGAAGTTAAATTCGAAAACTAATAGTATAATATAATGAAATCATACGTTCTTACATGTTAACTACGTAAAAAAATACAAAATATGATATACAGGGGTGCCACAGAAATCACTTCCGCTCGAAATTCGCGCGAATTTGATTTCGCCCTGCCACAGAGCCTGTTTTCGAGTAATTTGAAAATCGCGCACATTTGGGCCGACGATTTGCTTAAATAAGCCCCTAAAATTCATTTTAATTAAAATAATCCTTATTGATTCATAAAGGGTGATTAATTTGTGAATAATCTACATCAAAAAAATTTAACATTTAGCATTTTAAGTTTATTAAATAAGCATTTTTTTTAAATTGATAGTAAAATCGCTAGTGAAATTTGTCATTCTCTGCAACTCACCAAATCGCTAGTATTTTAGTGGTGCCACCTTTTAATTTGAATTTCGAAGTTAATCGATAATAATTAAGTTTTAAGGTGCATAAAATAGCGATTTTTGTGCTGAAATAAAGATAAAAAATTAGATTTACTAGCAACAACTTTTTAGTTTATCTTTTGATTATTTATTTTGCAATTTGAAAATCGATTTCTGCCAGTTCAAAAAAGTGGCAATGCTAAAACCAAAATAATAACGAGAAGAAGCTCAAATTTTAGTTAATTTTATTATGCTTTCGAATGGTTTATAATTTCAATAAATTATAATAGGAAAAGCATCGACCAGATGTCCAGAGCGAAATTTTTTGCAGCCTGGAGCAAACTGACCATGAATTTGGCCAACCTTTCCTCCGATTGCTTCAATTAAATAAAGCTGGGCTCAAAGGTACTTTTCAAGCAACAGGAGCATTACCCACAGAATTTTGCCCACGTATATTGTTTTGTTTACTTTTTCTTTTGCCGTACTCGTGTTACCATTGGCGAGCGGCAAATTACAATTTTTGCTGTTTGATTTAAAAAACATTCAACTCTGTTTTAGAAAATTAAGATTATTTTGTTTTAAATGTTACATTTAAAAACATTAATAAAATCGCATGAAAAGGCTTAATCTATTTGCCCTTGCGGGCTGTCAACCCTACGCAGTCAAGTTCGAAAAGTTTTGTGTACAAGCTTAAAAAATGAAATCACTCGAAGTTAAGTGGCATGGTAAAAATTTTCGCGCGATTTGACAAAACGCTAGTGAATTCTATGGCACCCCTAATAATTTTACTTTCAATGTTAAACCATGTATTTTGTGTAGAATTTTGAGTCGTTTTATTACACAGGAATGAAATGATTTAGATTTTTCCAATATTTAAAATAAGTAATACTTATACCGGTACGTACCGGTATACCGAAATAAAAATCCGGGTACCGCATCGAAATTAATTGAAAACCGAAATAGAACCTTTAACCGAAACATTCAATTCGGTACGTACCGGAACCGGAACCGGTACCGAAACCGAAATTCCTGTCGGGATTAAGCCTTGCTTAATTGGCATTAACTCTGACAGTGCAAATTCAAATTTTTTAAATTGACGTTATAAATTTCAATTCCGATTAAAATATTTTGAATTGGTATTGAAATGAAACAATGCCAAATCGTAATTCTAAATTGGCATTGAAATTAAATAATTTCAATTCATAATTCTCCATTGGCATTAAAATGAAATAATTTTAATTCAAAATTCTGAATTGACATTGAAATGAAATAATGCCAATTCAAAGTACATGCATCTGAATTATAATTACTTATGACTGATGCCAAGAGTGGCATTGTCATTATTTTTGCTCGCAATATTCCCATTCTCCCGTTCCAGGTGATAATGGGATCATACCTCTTGTTCAAAGTCCGGTCCCTGCTATTCTTTTCGAAGGGACGTATCCCAAAATGATCTTTGGTGGCAGTGGCACTCTGACCCAGCACAGTGGATGAATTGAAAATGAACATAAATAAGGCGCATTCCAAAAATGAATAATTAGCAACCTTTCAATTTGATCACAGAAGTATATACTACTATTTCAACCAGCATTATTTAAGTAGGAAAATAATTACACAGCTCGACAAAATCCAATTTTTTCAAATAACCCGGAACTAGACTCTTAAATTCTGGTACAAGGGACGTCAGTAAGCATTACCTCAGGCCCAGTTTTTCAAATGAGCACACAGCGACAACAATTTTAACTTACTTTTTATGGTTTAAGATAAAAATCTACAAAATTCAGCAAATAGTGACAGAGTCATTGGGAAAATTATCACAGGTGTTCTACAAATCCCTTTCGACCCAAAAACAACTCAATTCCCGATTTAGGTCGTTTTTGGGTTGAAAGCAATTTGTAGAACGCATAGGAATATAAAACATTCACTTCAATTGTACAATTGATTTTAAAATTAAATATCATTCTAAACTTAATATCATATTCAAAAATATGGAAGCTATGGCAGATTTAGTTATTCTTGCTGGTACTCAGTAGTACTTCTGGAACTTGTGGAACACTCATAATAAAGTTTTCAAGACACTTTGTGTAAAATGATATTTAAAATTCAATCACGGCAGGTGCAATGACTCCCAAACTTATAAACTGTCATAATTATTACGAAATATAAAAGACATCGGAGGAGTTCAAGGGCAGGTTCTCTTGATAGGAACCTTCAGATTTCGTCCCAGCATGATACAGCCATACCCCTTCTCGATGGAAGCATCAAAGGAGCAGAATCGGATTAATTACCATCTCTCGAAGGCCAGATGTGTCGTGGAAAATGCCTTTAGCCATTTGAAACGAAGTTTTCGTCGAGTATCTGGATACATTTGATTCTGCAGCGTTGCTCGGCGAAGGTGACTCATCCATTACTTCATCGTCATTGAGACAAGAGATTGGGTCGTTGTTGTCACTTAGAAAAACTAAAATAGTGCAGTTTTCGGTTTCAGGGTCAACTTTTTATCAAAAATCTTCACTGCAGCCCTGCCGTTATCGAGGTCGACATAGTACCGGTACATTTACCGGCAAACAAATTTTGAACAAAACTATCACCTTTTTGTATGGCAAGGGCCAGCCTTTGGTCTCAGTTATAGCACCTTTAGAAGGAGTTAAGCCTTAATTCTTGAATATCTTTAAAAGCGCACTATAGATTTTTATTAAAATCGATCGGTATAGATCGGTATAATGGGTTGATGCACGTCAGACAAAAAAACCGCGAAACTGATTACCCATTTTAGATTAACCCACGAACACCTCAATATGGACTATAAACTAGACCTAAATAGAGAACAAAAAGTGTTTTCAGATTCACCAAGGAAGTTTTGGTTCGTGATATTAGCACTATTAGCAATTGCCTTTAAACAACATTGTCCATTTGGGTATAACAAGTTTCCCCAAAACTATGTAATTAATCTTATGAGTGAAATGGCCACCAAGAAAAAGTAAAATTCAATTCAAATTGTCTTTGGTGGGCCAACCGCTATAAGCTAAGGTGCATTGAACCAATTTATTTCAATGATATGATATGTTTTTTCTATAATTATAGTTGTATTTTAATTTTTAAATCACATTGCTTTTTGATAAGCATAACGCTCATTGTTGCCCTTTGAGGAATTATATATATTTATTATTATAATTATATAGTAAAAAAACTTAAACAAATGAATTTCCTCGCATGCATCAATACATATATAGACTTTGACAAAGTGTCTTCACACTGTATCGCAAGTAAACCCTTTTATACACATTCTTTTTCTCATGTCTTTCGTGTATTTTAGGCAAGGATTTGTCTATATTACGGTTTGGTTGGTTGATTTACAGCTTAATTTTAAGAATATTACTTTGCTAATTATGTGGACATGTATTTAGCCCTGTATGGCTCATTACTAATATTGACTAGGTAATTATACATACTTTTCTTCTCCGCATTGTACAACTTTGTTACTATTCTAAGGACTCGCTCATCATTATAAACACTTTCTGCCGGTGCTTCCAGTACATTTCCTTTAACATACCAATTTGAGTCACGAAAATGTTTCTTAACCCTAGAACGTAAATCCGCTCCACTTAATATGGGCTTACGAAATAGTTCATTCATGTTTTTTTCTCCATATTTTCGAAGTACACGTTCCACTGTGCTATCAACTTGATCGGTTCGGCAGTAATACATATACCACAGCTTTCGTCGGGGCGAACGTATATCTGTCAGTCGTAGAACACCGAAATACTCCACAATAGCTGGGTCACATTCGGTGGGAGTTTTTTCAGGGTTTAAATAGCACAACGTTCTTATATACAGCTCCAGACGCTCATCAATATTGGGGTATACTGAAGTTAAGGCTGCATAAAAAATCAAAGCTTGATTATTGATTTAAGATTATAATTTCTAAATTATTTTCTACCTTTGTTTGTAGTCACTTTTTCCATTTTTTGTTCAGAGTTGTCGCAGTTGTTATTCTTAATGTCTGCTCAGTTGTGGCGTTAATTCGTTTTTATAGCCACAACTTGTTTGTATTTCATTAAGCTTGCAATCGAAAAGCTATCAAGCATTTCGCCAGACAAGAAAAGCTTTTGATAAATATCAGCTGAACGGCTTTGCTCGACTGTGTTTTACCCTTTAATAAGTGTGAAAATTATTGTAATTTGGATTAACTGAAATTATTTAAGGAACAAATGTTGAGCGCACCAAGTTCGTACCTTCTGGACATATTTAGTAAACAGGATTATTTGTTGATCCGCCGGATTGGTAAGGATTTATATAAAGTAAAGACTTAACTTATAAGCCAAAGCTGCTTCTACAGCAGCAATATATTTACATTAGACCGGACTTTTCTCCATACGATTTTCCACATGTGAAGTTCTTTGCACAAAAACAAATTAAGGGGAAATTGGAAATTTTAAAGCCTTCACGAGGCCATCAAATCTTAATGTGTCTGATTTTGGATTTTCGTTAAATTCTCTATAAAATATACTGCATTTTTTAAGCCATGTTGTGTAAATAACTAAAAACGAGAGCGTAAGTTAAAGTCGGCTCTAACCGACTTCGATATACCCGTTACTCATGGAAACAAATGTTTAATAGCCTTCCTGTATGCCTGAGGTGGGTCAGCCGAAAAGTATGCAACATTTTTTAACTCGTCTCTCTCTCTCTCTCTCTCTCTCACTAAGATTGCTGCTGAACGCAATGCTTATTGTTATGAGTGGTGTGGGTGGTGGGTGTTAACTGATCGTTTTTTGCTCATAACTTGAGTATCGTTCATCCGATCTTTATCATTCCTTCAGCAAATCGATAAATAATTTTAAGTACTAGATATCTCTAGAAAGTACGAACCATCTATCATCAAAACTGTAGGAGATATGACGTTTTTTCCAAATTGCGGGGGCGTGAGGGGGCGTGGCAAAAATTGAAAATAAACTTGATCTGCGTGCAGACAATAGGAGTCTACATTTCAAATTTGGTTGCTCTAGCTCTTCTAGTCTCTGAGATCTAGGTGTTCATACAGACAGACGGACAGACGGACAGACGGACAGACGACATGGCTATATCGACTCGGCTGTTGATGCTGATCAAGAATATATATACTTTATATGGTCGGAAATCATTCCTTCTGCCTGTTACATACATTTGCACGACTTTAGTAGACCCTTTTACTCTACGAGTAACGGGTATAAAAAATTACTTTTCATACAAGGCAGGTCTGACCTAATGTATGTATTTACTGAGCATTAGGTTTGGTCTATTTGTATGGGTAGAAAAACGTCAACAAAGCGTATAGCAAAAACGAAATCTGTGAAAAATTTTAAGAAAATTTCACCAAGAAATCATGATTCTAAAATGAATTCCTAGCCCGCGCAAATCAACCACATTTTTAAGAATTTTGTATTTTCCAACTGGACTGGAAAAAATTATTTTTATTTTTTCTACTTCTAAATCGCCCTTTTACGAAGAAAATAAGGTATTGGGGACGAAAATCGATGGCTAAATACCGTAGCTGGATCAAGCTGAGTGAAGGAACTGAAAATCAAACTTGAGTATTTTATGTGTTTACTGATAACAATTTGGTTTTTGTATATCTCTAAAATCTGAATATAAAAATGAAAGTATGTTTGTAGGTATGTTTTTATGAATGTTTGTACGTATGTTTGTTCCTTATAGGCGTCTAAGCCGCTGCACCGATCTTCACGAATTTTTATACTCTGTACCAACGGTACACAGAGTATATTAAGTTTGTGCAAAAGTATGTAACAGGAAGAAGGAATCATTTCCGACCCTATAAACTTTATAGTATAAAGTATATCAGGCCTGTTCCCGTTTTCGGTTTTTCGGATTTACTCGAATTGAATTCACATTGCTCGGAGTCGATGAATTCAAATTATATTTTTTAGCAATGTTTAGTGAATTTAGATACTTTCTTGAAACACGCTTGAAACACTCAAATAAGCTTCCATTAAAAATAAAAACGTCATCTTAAACAGCTTTATTCAAATACTATCAACTTCTTTGACTTTTCCGAGTGTTTTTTTTTATGTTTGCATCATATTGAGTTGAAAAAGTAGTCAAAGGAAATATTTAGGAAATGACACGCAAACCAGAACAATCTAAATCAATTCGTTCGATTTTGATTTTATTTGATATCAAAAAAATATGTGAAAACCGGATCAGCCCTGTATATATTCTTTAGAGATGTACCCGTGACGTGAATTTGGACGTGTCATGACGTGATCCTGAGCAAAGGCAGAGTTTCGTGAGTGAGCATCCGTGATCCGTGCGTGTTTCGTGCGTGAACTAAAGTCAAACATCGCGAATATAAGTCATGCAGTACTCATGAAATTTTTAAAATTGATTTTTCCTATAGAAAATGTTTCTGAAATTTTGGAATTTTCGTAAATTATATCGGGCTTTCCATATTTAAGAAAGCTTTTTTCTGCTGATAGCAGATTATTAGAAGAAAGGTGAACACGGATATTAAGCGATAATACTGATAAAATTATATTTTTAAATAAAAATATGGAACTATTTCAAAAATAATGAATGAAAGATAAATTTAAGTTTTTATTTTGTATGTTGGAATAAAAGACACCTTGTTAAATTTTACATAACTGCGTTGTATTTTGCTAAATCAATTTTTAGTGGATGCATTTTTCGCCTTCCTAAATCGTGCGTGAATCGTGTTTGAATCGTGCGTAAAGAGATTATTATTTCGTGAATCGTTCGTGACATGAATGAAAATTCGCTCACGCGCGCACATCTACTAGACATTTAACATATCTTAAAAATTGTTTAATTTAAATTAAATTTAAAACTGCTTTCGAACCAGTTTGAACAGTTTTATATGTTAATATCAACTCTCAGCTAGCTTAAAATGGAAGACAATGCGAAGGACCCGGGCGACGCCGGGTATACAGCTAGTAACTCATAAATACCACATTTTTGATGTTGGTACTTGGCACTCAAGTTGATCCAGCTACAGCATTTGGCTATCGTTTTTTTGAAATTTCTTTCTGATTTACTGAATTGAGTGCACTTTCAACGTGTCCCCAAATAAACAGGTGATTTTTTTAGTGATTGTCTCTAGATTTAAACCAAGTTTCTTACCGTAGAACCTTTAGTTCAAGTTTGGAAAGAGCAATTACTCACAGGAGTCTAAAATTTGGGGAATGCTGTGTTTGGGTTAGCAGTTGGTTGCCCATTTTATGAATTTGTGTCTATTGCTTACGGGCTAGTCATAGAGTAAAGGAGTGATTAAAAGCAACGTTTCCAAATTACAGTAGGTCAATGAGCTGCTATGTTCTTATACCCTGTACTAATTGAAAATGGGTAAAAGGGTTAAAGTTAGAACCTCCCCACCTAGCATTTGGATGATCATTTTAGCAAAATTCACCTTGATGAGTCTTTTTCGAGCCCTTTTTATGATTCAAAAGATATTAATTTCATGTGCGATTTAAAGATGAATTGAAAATGACTCAAGCATATGCTCAAAATGTGATTTATTAAAAAACGACTCGAAAATGAGTCGAAACTGATCGGAAAAACGGGTTAAATACGACTCTTCAAGAAGACCATTTTCTAACGGCAAATGTATTATTTATGATCAGAAAGCGAGCGTATTTATGACTATTTTAATCAGACAGAGGACTCGAAAAAGTCTCGAATGTGATCAGAAACTTCATAAAATGCTGGCTGGGTCGTGGCTTATTCTGAAAAGCACAATAAGATGCGAGCCAAAACACTAAAGTTATACACGAGACCATTTAGCTTGTGAGAGCGGGGCTGAGCACTGTGCCTACTGCAGGCAGCTAGGGCGCGGATGTGTGCGGGCGCGCATTTTGTAGACGGGCCACTCGACTACAGCGCTGTTACTTGTTTTATGGTTTTCACAGTTCAAAAAACGGTTCAAAGCTGTCAGCTTAAATGGATGTTAAATAACATGCGTTGCAATTCTGATAAGTCCTGCTTGTAATGTTACTTTATTTAGCCAGCTAGTTGGAGGTTTTTCCAGTCCTTATGACCTTGTAAGAAATTTTAATCGGATTTACCCCTAGTCTTACTTTATTGAATGCTTTCTAGCTCGCTATTTAGCGTTTCGCATTCATAAAATAGCTTGATACTAAGTATAACTAATGCTATTTCGATTCCGCTGATGTGCTCTTGCTGGGAGTTCAATTGATAAGCAATGTTTTTGCGGTGCTATTGGAACCCTGTTCGACTGTTCGCCTTTCCTAATAATTTCAAGAATGGGATCAGTCGTGATAATATAACAAAAGCAAGGTTCGGGTCTCTACAAAACCATTCAAATTGCCGACTCGTTGGTTTTAAATATCTGTAAACTACTGATCCGAACCAATCCTTATTCCTGAGCAGTTCGAATTCCTGAATAAATATCTTCATAATTTCATTCAATTTGTTTAATTTTTTCCTGGAAAACAACACCACTAACAAAATGTATTATGATTTTTGGACGCGGCGGTCGGGATTAAATGTTTGATGCGGAAATGCTGTAATCTGGTGTGACAATTAATTCAAACGTCAATCTCTGCACTTTCATTTTATTTATTAAGAATTATCATTAATATATTATATGCATTATGTATAGTTTTATCAATTAACGATGCATATAAATATTACATATACGAATGTAAATTGTATGGCAAAGGCACACTTTATCGACTGTCTAAGGGCAGCCTTTGGTCTCAGTGTTATAGCACCTTTAGAAGGAGTTAAACCTTAATTCTTGAATATATTAAAAGCGCACTATAGATTTTTATTAAAATCGATCGGTATAATGAGCTGATGCACGTCAGCCAAAAAACCGCGAAATGGATTACCCATTTTAGATAAACCCACGAGCACCTCAATATGAACTATAAACTAGACCTAAATAGAGAACAAAAAGTGTTTTCGGATTCATCAAGGAAGTTTTGGTTCGTGATATTAACACTATTAGCAATTACCATTAAACAACATTGACCATTTGGGTATAACAAGTTTCCCCTACAAGTTTTTTCTATAATTATACTTCTATTTAAAATTTTAAATCACATTGCTTTTTGATAAGCGTAATGCTCATAGTTGCCCTTTGAGGAATTATATATATTTATTATTAAAAGACTTTATAAAAAGACTTTAATAAATGAATTTCCTCTCATGCATCAATACATATATAGAGTTTGACAAAGTGTCTTCACACTGCATCGCAAGTAAACCCTTTTATATACATTCTTTTTCTTAGATCTTTCATGTATTTCAGGCAAGGATTTGTCTATATTACGGTTTGGTTGGTTGCTTTCCTTGCTTTAAGAATATTACTTTGCTAATTATGTGGACATGTATTTAACCCTGTATGGCTCACATCTATTACTAATATTGACTAGGTAATTATACATACTTTTCTTCTCCGCATTGTACAACTTTGTTACTATTCTAAGGACTCGCTCATCATTATAAACACTTTCTGCCGGTGCTTCCAGTACATTTCCTTTAACATACCAATTTGAGTCACGAAAATGTTTCTTAACCCTAGAACGCAGGTCCGCTCCACTTAATATGGGCTTACGAAATAGTTCATTCATGTTTTTCTCTCCATATTTTCGAAGTACACGTTCCACTGTGCTATCAACTTGATCGGTACGGCAGTAATACATATACCACAGCTTGCGTCGGGGCGAACGTATATCCGTCAGTCTTAGAACACCGAAATACTCCACAATAGCTGGGTCACATTCGGTGGGAGTTTTTTCAGGGTTTAAATAGCACATCTTTCTTATATACAGCTCCAGACGCTCATCAATATTGGGGTATACTGAAGTTAAGGCTGCATAAAAAAATCAAAGCTTGATTATTGATTTAAGATTATAATTTCTAAAGAATTTTCTACCTTTGTTTGTAGTCACTTTTTCCATTTTTTGTTCGGAGTTGTCGCAGTTGTTATTCTTAATGTCTGCTCAGTTGTGGCGTTAATTCGTTTTTATAGCCACAACTTGTTTGTATTTCATTAAGCTTGCAATCGAAAAGCTTTCAAGCATTTCGCCAGACAAGAAAAGCTTTTGATAAATATCAGCTGAAAGGCTTTGCTCGAATATGTTTTACCCTTTAATAAGTGTGAAAATTATTGTAATTTGGTTTAACTGAAATTATTTAAGGAACAAATGTTGAGCGCACCAAGTTAGTAATCAGGATTATTTGTCGATCCGCCTTAAAAGCGCTGCTTCTACTGCAGCAATATATTTACATTAGACCGGACTTTTCTCCATTTGATTTTCCACATGTGAAGTTCTTTGCACAAAAACAAATTAAGGGGAAATTGGAAATTTTAAAGCCTTCACGAAGCCATCAAATCTTAAAATATCTGATTTTGGATTTTCGTTAAATTCTCTATAAAATATACTGCATTTTTAAGCCATGTTGTGTAAATAACTAAAAAAAAATTACTTTTCATATAAGGCAGGTGCATTTCACATACTGAGCATTAGGGGTGGACTATTTGTATGGGTAGAAAAACGTCAACAAAGCGTATAGCAAAAACGAAATCTGTGAAAAATTGTAAGAAAATTTCACCAAGAAATCATGGTTCTAAAATGAATTCCTACACAGTAAAATTTTTCGTTGGTTAAATCTACACAGTCTTACAGTAAATTTTATTGCGAAATATTTTTTCTTTTGTTCTTGTTTTGTTTACTGTATTTTTGGTATAAATTACCCATACAAATAGTTATTCTATCATAATTTCTGTGTTTTGACGACTTGTTGTTGTTTTTGAAACTGCGACTTACAGTAAAACATTGTACCATTGTAACTCTCCGAATAAAGACTTGAGAATTAAACTTATACAAATTTCAGCCTAAGATTTTCTGTTTACAATTTCAGCCTGAAATTATGCTTTGGGTTGTTTGAGGTATGTTTTTCCAATTTGTTGCGAGTTAAATCTGTTTGTTTTTGGCTTTTGCTATTATTTTTTTATTTCACTTTATTTCGCTTAAATCGGAATGCGTGTTACAGAGATACGTTTCAAAACTATAAAAAAAACGTCGAACCTATTCAGTTGAGCGGCACTGTACATCTAGTAACTCATAAATACCACATTTTTGATGTTGGTACCTGGCACTCAAGTTGATCCAGCTACAGTTTTTGGCCATCGATTTTCTGAATTTACTTTCTGATTTACTGAACTGGTGATTGTTTCAGTGATTATCTCTTGATTTCAACAAAGTTTGTTACCGCAGAACCTTTACTTCAAGTTTGGAAAGAGCAATTACTCACAGTGGTCTAAATTCGGGGAATACACTCTTTGGGTTAGCAGTTAAGTAAAATTGGCTCAAACAGCACCTCCAGGAGGGCCAGGGCCAAGCTTCTCTCAATCTCTTGGCGTGTGTGCTTATAATTTTTCGCACAAGAGAAAGGGACCTACCAGTTTAACGCCAAATCCGAACGGCAATAGTTACAGAATTTGCTTTTTCATGGCTAGTTAACTTCACAGCTGGCGCCAGTAGCTGGTGAAAGGTGATCGGGTGTGTAAAAGCTTTTTTCTAAAGAAAGAAAAATCTTTTTCTATTAGATGGTCCGAGGCGGGATCGAACCCACAACCTCCCGCACCAGCCGCCACACATACGACTGGTACGCCACGCTGGGTTAGCAGTTGGTTGCCCATTTTATGAGTTTTTGTCTATTGTTTACCGGCTAGTCATAGAGTAAAGGAGTGATTACAAGCAACGTTTTCAAATTGCGGTAGGTCAATGAGCTGCCATGTTTTATACAATTCGTACACTAATTGAAAATGGGTAAAAGGGATACAGCTAGAACCTCCCCAACTAGCATTTGGATGATAATTTTAGCAAGAATCACCTTGATGCGCCTTCAAAAGATATTAATTTCATGTGCGATTTAAAGAAGAATTGAAAATGACTCAAGCATATGCTCAAAATGTGATTTATTAAAATACAACTCTAAAAAGACTCGCAAAATATTAGAAATATGACTCGAGAATGAGTCAAAACTGATTAAAAATGCGGGCTATAAACGACTCTTCAAGAAGAGTCGTGGCTAGGGTACCATTTTCTCCCGGCAAATGTATTATTTATGATCAGAAAGCTAGCGTATTTATGACTATTTTAATCAGACAGAAGACTCGAAGGTGATCAGAAACTCCATGAAATGCTGGCTGGGTCGTGGCTTATTCTGAAAAGCACAATAAGATGCGAGCCACAACACTAAAGTTATACACGAGACCATTTAGCTTGTGAGAGCGGGGCTGAGCACTGTGCCTACTGCAGGCAGCTAGGGCGCGGGTATGTGCGGGCGCGTACTTTGTAGACGGGCCACTCGACTACAGCGCTGTTACTTGTTTCATGGATTTCACAGTTCAAAAAACGGCTCAAAGATGTCAGCTTAAATGGATTTTAAATAACATGCGTTGCAATTCTGATAGGACCTGCTTGTAATGTTACAGTTTTTTAGCCAGTTAGTAGCCGGTTTTCCTGTCCTTGTTACCTTGTAAGAAATTTTAATCGGGTTTTCCCCTAGTCTTACTTTATTCAATGCTATCAAGCTCGCTATTTAGCGTTTCGCATTCATAGAATAACTTGATACTAAGTATAACTAGTGCTATTTCGATTCCGCGGATGTGCTCTTGCTGGGAGTTCAATTGATAAGCAATGTTTTTGCGGTGCTATTGGAACCCTGTTCGACTGTTCGCCTTTCCAAATAATTTCAAGAACGGGATCAGTCGTGATAATATACCAAGAGCAAGGTTCGGGTCTCTACAAAACCATTCAAATTGCCGAATCGTTAGTTTCATATATCTGTAAACTACTGATCCGAACCAATCCTTATTCCCGAGCAGTTCGAATTCTTGAATAAATATGTTTATAATTTCATTCAATTTGTTTATTTTTTTCCTGGAAAACAACATCCCTAACAAAATGTATTATGATTTTCAGACTCGGCGGTCGGGATTAAATGTTTGATGCGGAAATGCTGTAATCTGGTGTGACAATTAATTCAAACGCCAATCTCTGCACTTTCATTTTATTTATTAAGAATTATCATTAATATATTATATGCATTATGTATAGTTTTATCAATTAACGATGCATATAAATATTACATATACGAATGTAAATTGTAAGCCTTTAAAGGTAAGAGGGGGTCAACAGAACGCTTTTAAGATTAAGAAACGGGACAAGATATGAACCTTGTCGGCTATTCAAGTAAAGCAAATGGAGAACTGTTGGGTGTTATGTCTAGAGCTATATCATTATCATAGGGCGATATATAATATATTTATATATGTATTTTGGATCAGATTGGTGTTGTTCTTCTTACAGTGTAGTTGAGCACGGAATTGCGAATGCTGGTCCGTGTCGAGAGTTACAGTTCTACAGCTATAATTTACGGTTATTGTTTGTTTATATATGTATGTACTTGTAAATTGTTCAATCTTCCTGTGAGATCATTAAAACGTTAGTCAAAACACAAATCAAATCAATTCGAATTCTCCACTTGCGCTAACAGCAAAAAACTAACATAGACATTTGAAATTGTTTCTTTAAATGGCATTTTCTTTTCATACGTTAGGGTTCCTAAGATTAGATCGCAATATAAAGCAAAGTCTTGGCGAAACAAGTTGTAAAAAATCTGTAAATCTTATTACTCCACTAAACTTAGTTTACAACCTACCGCGTTACAGTGTGATCTCTGATTGCAAATACAATTTCGAAGTGATTTCTCTGCGTGGGTGTAGGTGTTTGGGGGAGGGTTAGGGGAAGGGTTTGTTTTTCGAAAGTACATACTAAAATATATATAATATATATATATTAACTATGTCTAGGATTTGCACATTCAAGAGTTGGAAACAACAAACTTAAGCTAATTTTAAAATGGTTTTCTATTGCCATCGTTTGATTGGTTTATTTGTTCAGCAGAAACATGAGCAAGCTGAAATCAGAGAGAAGGTTAAGAAGAGGACAAAAGGACAAAAGCTTGGCTTACTCACCGGAAGTTGATGCCTTTATTGGCCAACATGCGATTGCATTCACTGGAACCAGTGAGCCCAGTACCATCTGGCAAAGGCAGCACATAATAATCGCTCTCAGTGCTCTACGGGGGAAGAACATAAAATGTTGAATTAGTTTTAAATTGCATATAATCTCCTTCGCTTACAACCCACCGTCTCTGTGAAATCATGTTTGTATATCTGTGTGGACACCTTCATGTCAGAGAACGGACCCTTGAGCGCAAAGAAATGTATGCTCATGGGCGTGCTAGTTTTCGTTTTCAGTATCAGCTGATACGTTATGGTTCTTTCATTGGACTGATGCGGATCTCGTTGGCTGTTATTAATTCGTGCTTTTACCACCCATTGCTGATTAAAGGCCGAGAAGCGTGCCGTCTCATAAAACAACTTGTGCACATACTCATCCGTGCGATACGGTTTCATTTGTAGATCTGCATGGATACAAATTGTTGTAGTTTTTTTTTTGAGGAATTCATCAAACAGTATGCTTAATCACTTACCATTGAAAATAATCTTTTCATAGCTTAGCAGATCAATTAAGGTATTAAACATTTTCTTTTCCTCCTTTATCATCACATCGTGAGCTTCTAGGGCGGCCATAACCTCATAGCCAGACTTTTGTGGATGCAAACAGTTGCGTTCGTGTTCGGTAGCTAAGAAAGGAAATGAAGAGAATAAGGTTACAAGGTTAAGGCTAATATAGGCAAGATATACAAATTCTGGTGGTACTGTAATGTTTTCGCTTTGGAAGAGCTAATATTAGAGTTGGGAGCGTGTAGTGTTTGTGTGGCAAAATCATTTTCGTGCGTGTCAGTTTTAAAATCTTCAAACACGAGCATGAACCTTTTCCGAACAAAACTAAGCTAAGCTAACTTTGTCTGTGCCGAAGATTCTATACCCTTGCAAACGCTGATTTTGAAGTATCAGAGGTTAAGAACGCTGACACTAAATTCTAAAATGAACAATCAGCGAGTTTTAGAACGATAAAATGGAAAAAATCAAGTTTTTCTTACTAAGACCCACTTTTCGACCGATCGTTCAATCATAAAATATAGTCATCCGAGTTCGACCAAACTTGCGAAACTGTTTGAAACAGGAAATCAAACCGGCATCGGAACCGTATACCTAAAAGAACCGATTAAAACTCAGAACCGGAACGGATATTTTTAATTTTTTGTATACCGGTATTCGAGAACCGATATATTTAGAACCAAACAGACCGAAAAGAACCTAAACATTGTTCAAAGATATTTGAACAGCGCAATTTGTGACCGTTACCTGCGTTTGGGACTCAAGTGCGAGGCGCAAAAAAATAGACTAGAACCTAAAAACCCTAAAAAAAAGGGCCACATATGTTATTTATAAATTAGAAATCCAAGAAACGCACAATTCTTGTCAGTGCGCTTGCTTGGGGGTAGAACCAAAAATGTTTAAAAAGGAAAAACCCATGTCTTAATGATACATTCAGCTTCGTGATGTGGAGCGGATCACTCGCACCATATATGCTTTTTATTCAGGTACAGTTTCGGTTCTGAGCTATTTTTATACACTTGAAAAGTGTATTATAATTTTGCCCAGAAGTGTGCAACGCATAGGAGTCATCTCTGACCACATAATATATATATTCTTGATCAGCATGACGAGCTGAGTTGATTAAGCTTTGTCCGTCCGTCTGTCGGTTGCTACGCTAACTAGTCCCTCAGTTTTGAAGCTATCGAGCTGAAATTTTTGATCAGAGTCTTCTTTAAGCTGCACGCGGCTAATATGATCGTTCGAAAACGGGTCTTTGTGAGAAAAACTTTTTTGTTCTTAATGTTAGCGTTCTTAAACTCTGTCATTATTAAAATTAAATGTTTTCAAACTGATCTGCGAAGTTTGGTCGAAATCGCTAACTTTTGGAGCGAGCTTTTTCAAGTGTATTAAATTATATTTTAATTTCCGTAGCTGCCGACAAGTCATTTTGTCATCGCTATATTCAGAGCGGCTACCTGCGCCAATGATGTAGAACGCGAGAGAGTGTCATCTCTATATTCAGAGCTAAACTGCGCCAACGATGTATAGCATGAGAGAGTGACAACAGATATTCCTAGCTCATCGTGTTCTATGGAAAGTATGCATTAAGCCTGACGAAAAATTAATGCACTGTAATCGCTGCTTTTCGTTGTAGAGATAGTAATCGAAAACAAACCGACTGCGTACATTCTGCATTACAATTAGGGTATTCACCAGACCGCGTAAAAGCGTAATTGTGTAAATTTACGCGACGCAGCTATTGAGCAACCCTTCTCTTTACCCTCGTATTTTTTGGCGTAAATCAGCTGATTTTGACAAGCTGTGAATTTTGCTATTAATTGAGATTCAATACTGACTATTTACAACTAATTTCAGACGCCTCAGTGGCGTAGAGCACTGCATGCATAACTCGTAGACGGTAAAACGTGTGTTCGAACCATGGAGCTGACTTTTTATTTTTTTATTTCCATTTATTATCGTTTGTGATTGACATCTTTTCTGACCTTGGCCATAGTTTTGGGATTTTTTAATAAAAAAAAAATTATTGATCCTCCATCCTTTACCGGGATTCGAGCCGGAATATCAAAAAATACAAGGCGACAATCCTATCCACTCAGCCAACGGCTATAAGTAAAAACAGATATCTAAATTTCTATATCAGATAAGTACGATACTAAGTACTTTTAGCCGATACTTTGAAAACGTCAAGTTTTTACACTTTTACGAGCGATTTTATAAACATACCCCAGTTCAACAAAAAGTTGGTAATTTTTTTCCTATGTGATTTGTTGTTGTGTCGTAAACTTTTGGAGTTTACGCTTTTTGATTTACACTTTTACGAAAGCTGGTGAATACCCTAATTTTAAAACAAAATATCGTAATGGGAATCCGATTGGCAGTTCGTCTCTGGCATACATCTTTTATTACTAGTAATGCAGGCTGTAGGCAAACCGTTTACAAAGCGGCCACTCATATGGCAAAGTAAAGCAGATTGTATGGGATTATTTTCTTCATACTGATGGTAAAGTAACGTAGGAGTAATACATTATGTAATGACAATTTGCGCCGCTGGGTTGTTTCTGATGTCTGTGTATGTATGTTTCTGTATGGAAGACTGAATCAAAAACAGAGTTTCCCAGCCAAAGACCCTGGGTGCCGAACATATTCGGCAATTCACACCGAATGCTTGCCGAAGTCATGCATCAATGTGTATTAGAGAATGGGGAATCCTGATCAAAAACATCAATGAAAGTATGTATGTATATATTTGGCGCTCTCTCACTTAAGTTCTGTTTTTGCATGTTGGCTTTCTGCTAAGTCTTCGCCTTCTGTCCCTTTTTTATGCAGCTCATACGCTCCAGCTAGCCGTGAACGCGATTTTCTAAATCAAATACAGCTGCAAGGGCCCTGGTAAAAAATCTGCCTGCGCCAACTATTAGCAACCTCATACCAGATAAGAACCTAAATAGGCCGCCAATTGATTGTCCTACGCGTTGAAGTTCGACGTACAGGATGTTAAACTATGTGCTAGAGAAGAAGGTACCAGAAATAAATAAATTTATTTTCTACGCGAGTTTCGACTACGTTATATTCTTTCTTTCTTTCAGGGCCACGAACTAGTGGAGCTGGCGGGCCGCCGCTGGAACTAGTTTTCTCAGGAGGTCTACCGTTAGGCACGCAATCTGCAGACTCAAGACTCTTCCACATATAAATGCCATGATATAAAAAATAGAAGGTTGTGCAATGCGTCGCTTATCAAATAAAAAATTCAATTGTGACTTAACAGATTCACAATTTTGTATTTATTTTTAACATTTTAAGTGTGTAACCAAATTTAAAACGCATTGATATAGCAACATCAAAAAATCAAATTAATACAATTCACACAAATAACGGTTAGGGTTAAGGGTATTGGTTTAAAATATCACTTTGGAAAAAAGCGGCCCCATTTGGAATCTCATTTATTCAGTAAAATTTCTTATACAGAAGTATAGCGCTGACGAATCCAGGCTTTTTCAAGAAAACTGCACGCAACGTGTAAAAATTAAAAAACTAAAAACGCCGCGTGTAGAAATGCTAAATGCTGCGTGGGCAAAAGCAAAGTCTTCTAAACGGAAAATGTAGCTCTAAATCAGTACTGAATTCTTATATTTATACCCGTTACTCGTAGAGTAAAAGGGTATACTAAAGTCGTGCAAATGTATGTAACAGGCAGAAGGAATCATTTCCGACCATATAAAGTATATATATTCTTGATCAGCATCAACAGCCGAGTCGATATAGCCATGTCCGTCTGTCCGTCTGTCCGTCTGTCCGTCTGACCGTCTGTCCGTCTGTCCGTCCGTCTGTATGAACACCTAGATCTCAGAGACTAGAAGAGCTAGAGCAACCAATTTTGGAATGTAGACTCCTATTGTCTGCACGCAGATCAAGTTTATTTCAAATTTTTGCCACGCCCACCCACGCCCCCACAATAGAAAATGTTGAATAACTCCCACAATTTTTGAGATATCAAAACGTAGATTTATATTCGCAACATCTATAAGCCCTCCAATTTTCATCAAGATCGGACAATAAATAGCCGAGATAAAAAAATGTTGCATACTTTTCGACTGACCCACCTCAGGCATACAGGAAGGCTATTAAACATTTGTTTCCATGAGTAACGGGTATATCGAAGTCGGTTAGAGCCGACTTTAGCTTACGCTCTCGTTTTCGTTTAGAAAACTGCTCTTCACACGCGACGTGTAGGTTTTCTACATAAACGTTTATAATTACAAATGCTGAATTCTACATGTTGGAAATCTACACGGAACGTGTGCAAATTTCAGTCCCGTATATAAATGAGCAGAGCATTGAATTCGAACTTAAGAATTACAAGCAAGCAAAAATTAGTGTATGTTTTCAATGCAGGTTCATCTTACTCAATACAAGTAACACATAAGATGCCTTGCCTCAGCTATCTAAGGCGTCGTCCCCACCGATTTTTTTCAGTCCAAGGGCCCCAAGTTCACATCCCCCAGACGACCATTTGGTTGCCAGTTTGTTATATGGCAGCTTTACGATATATTCATCATATTTTGACTGAATTCCCTAAATTGGTGTGGAAACTGATTATATTCATAACTGGGAAAAATATAGACGCTACCATTGAAAACAATAAAGTTTTTCTCACTAGAACTACTTTTTCGACCGATCGTTCCTATGGCAGCTATAATCGATAGTCATCTGATTTGGATCAAAATTGGCAGATCTGTGTGGTAGCATATAATATTGACCAATAACAAGTTTGGAAGCGATAGCATTTAAAACAAAAAAATTTTTCCTACTAAGATTTTTTTTCTGACCTAGCTTTTGTATGGCATCTATACTCTATTCTTGTCCGATTTTAATATAACTTGGTGGAATTATGTGAAAGCATAGAAAACTTAAAAATACGAGGATTGGGGACATTCACGTTGAAGACAAAAAAGTTCTTTTAACTAAAACTACTTTTTCGACCGATAGTTCCTATGGCAGCTATATGATATAATCATCCGATCCGGCCGGTTCCAGCAAATGTGCAGCGTCTTTGTACCAAAAGATTTCGTGCAAAGTTTGGTTAAGATAGCTTTCAAACTGACGGAGGAGATCGCATAGAAACAGACGGACGGACGGACATGGCTATATGAACTCAGCTCGTCATGCTGATCAACAATATATATACTTTATGTGGTCGGAGATGCTTCCTTCAATGCGTTACAAATATCTGGACAATTTTAATATAGCCTCTATAAGGTTATAAAAAATATAAATTTGTTTAATGTGATATTTCTCAGAACCAAACTAGGTGGGTGTGGGTCGGTGGTCCTCTTCTGCTCTGAGATGATGCATAGCGAAATAATTGAGCTATCAAGATAGCATATAAACAAAAATCAGAAGTGCAGAAATTTTTTTTTTTTTTTTTTGTAAATGAAAATTTATTAAATGTACACGCTTTGACCGGGATTTTCAACCCAAAACGCTTATATAACTTTCTGCACACGCCATGTGTTGAAATGAGAAAACTAAACGAGGCAGGCAAAATAGCTACACAAAAGTAAGGGATTTAAAATCCCGGTCAAAACGTGTAGAAATCCTACATTTTCGTGTAGATTTTGCATATTTTTGTTCTCTGTGTAATAATAAATGTCCGATTCATGTGAGTCAAGCCATTAATTTGAAGTGAAATCATATTGTCTGCGTTCTCGTGTTGAATGTGCTTTGCAAGAAGGCCTAATTGACGAATGACATCATCTCTAACATTTTTCGGTTTGATAAAATTTTCGCATCCAATGCCATTGATAATTGGGCTTAAGATTTTCCGAAAGCCAACGTCATTTACAACTAAAAATGGTCTGCCATCCACTGTGCACATCAAAACGGGTGTGTAAGGAAAATGCTTGTTTTTGATCGAGGCATCGCGTACTACAAAAATGTTGGGGTAACAGTAGAGTCCACAAGCAAACTTATTAAGAGTCAAATCGCGAATAAAAATTGTTCATTCCTCACTTCCATCCACTGTTAAGATCACAGCGCAACTTGCAGTTACGGCGTGCCAGAAACATTTTTCTGTTAAACAAATACCATAACCATGTTTGAGGTTTTGGTTGATGCCTCAAATTATTGAGGTAGTAAAACCAATCTCTGCCGTGTGTTGACTGGTTTACTTCATGGTTTAAATTCGACTGACAATTCATATTTTAACATTCTTTGCTTAAGCCCACATGAATATGTATGTGTGAACATGATTGAACTTATATGAATGCAAGAGTATAACTAATACACTTGTTCCACTGGTGAACATTCAATTACATTCTTGAAAATTGGATTTTCCTTGTTCCACTGACGAATGTTGTTCAGCGTCAACAAAGAACAGCTGATTAAATTGA
>JBAMBO010003960.1:0-29566 GCA_037044535.1 Lordiphosa magnipectinata
AAATCTATAAAGAAGGGTCCACGGATTTTGTAAATTGAATTTAAAGCTAGTTTAGACTTAACTGAAGTTTTTACAAAAGGAGTACACAAACGTATCTTGGCCTTAAAAACACTATATCATATAAAGAAAACCCTTTTTTAAATGATTAGTGAAGTGATTTTAAGAATTCAGAATTCTAAATTAGCAGTTCTAAATCAGCGATGGCCACGCCTGGCCCGCAGGGGCCAAACACATTTCGCTATTCACACCGACCCAAGACTAACGCAAGCCGAGGCTTGTGCCCAGATAGCAAACAGCTTTTCA
This sequence comes from Lordiphosa magnipectinata, assembly GCA_037044535.1. Taxonomy (NCBI): domain Eukaryota; kingdom Metazoa; phylum Arthropoda; class Insecta; order Diptera; family Drosophilidae; genus Lordiphosa; species Lordiphosa magnipectinata. The sequence continues at coordinate 304 of JBAMBO010003960.1, forward strand.
GACGCTGGCCAGCGGTCAATGTGTGATTTTGAATTTAAGCATCACATAAAAAGATGTCACGGACATCTCTTCCAAAAACTAATTCATATGTGTTTTGGGAAAAGATTTATCAAAATTACACCTCACAAAATTATTTTAGAATTTCTGAATAGATTCATTTGTGCATCATTTGTGCATTTTATTTTTGGGAAAAATGCATTACATTAAAACTTAAATATGAATCATTAAATATTTTTCAATTAATCTTAGAACTTTTCAGCAGGCTCTAGGTCAATAAGTTATGATTTTCATCATAACGTTTTTAAAACAAGACACAAAGGAGGCTGGTTGATCGTATAGCTATTTCATAAACTTCCAACTGTTCAATAATCAGCGATATTTTGCCCAACTTCAATGAGTTGGCAGAGGCTACCTCATGACAGAACTGTTAAGACCGCTTGGGAATCCCAAGTCAGACTTGTAGCAAAAATTCTGACAAACAGTAGCAAACGCCAAGTCACAGAAGCTTTGTAGATGTGTTTGTGCATGCCCGTAATCGACCCTTCTGTTGTTAGTGGTGGAAATTCTCTCCCCGCAGTTAACACAGGCGCCAATTATTTGAATTGCCAAAATGCTATCAAACAGGGGATATTGTTGTTTTTTAAATGAAACTACATTTTGTTTAGTTTCCCCACTAATAAGTAGCAATCGGAATCACGGATTTGGAGGCTGCGAATAAAGTGAAAGTCAGATCGATCAACTCATGTTTATCGATCGACAAAAAAAATCAACCATGCATCGAATCAATCGGGATGAGTCAAAAGGAAACTATCGAAGAACTTCTTTGCCAGCCCATCCCCCACATCTCTTTCCTACACACAAAAATTTAATGAGCAACTTCATGAAGTTTGCTTTACCCACGTAAATGGACATTCCCAAACTGACGTGACGTTACGTTCGTATGAAAAGATGTTTCTAAAATATATGAAAATCTTGTATTTTTAAAAAGATTCTTCTATATTTGGGTAGCAATTAAGTAGCACTATAATCAGCAAAAACAATGACATCAATCGATCATAAGGAGTTAAAGATATAAGCAAACACATATGCTGGCGTAACGTTACATAAAACGGAAGTGGGTTTTGACATGTTTTAGAAAAATGCAAAACTCTGCGAATTGGGCAAAGCTTTTTGTATAAATTTTTTTTAGTATGATTTGAAATAATACAAGTTTCTTTTCCAGGTTATCTTACTCAAAAATGCTTGCCCAATTTTTTTTTATTTGCATATAACGTATCTGACGTGACGTTACCTGACGTTACGATACTTAAATTTCCTCATTATATCTATGTTGTTATACCCTTGCAAAGGGTATTATAATTTTGCCCAGAAGTTTGCAACGCATAGAAATATTCATTTCCGACCCCATAAACTATATATATTCTTGATCAGGGCGACGAGCTGAGTCGATTGAGCTTTGTCCGTCCGTCTGTCTGTCTGTCTGTCTGTCTGTCCGTCTGTCTGTCTGTCCGTATGTCTGTCTGTCCGTCTGTTTCTACGCAAACTAGTCTCTCAGTTTTAAAGCTATCGAGCTGAAATTTTGCACAGAGTCTTCTTTTTACTGCACGCTGCTAATATGTAGAAACCGACCGGATCGGATGACTATATCTTATAGCTGCCATAGGAACCATCGGTCAAAAAATGGGTCTTAGTGAGAAAAGCTTTTTGTTTTCAATGTTAGCGGCCTTAAACTCGGCCATTGCTAATATTATATGTATTCAAACAGATTTGCAAATTTTGGTCAGAATCGGATGACTATATCTTATAGCTGCCATAGGAACCATCGGTCGGAAAATGGGTCTTAGTGAAAAAAACTTTTTTGTTTTCAAGTAAATCGTTCTTAAGGTCGGTGATTCTTAATATTAAACGCTTTCAAACTAATTTGAAAAAGTTGATCGACATCGGGTGACTATATCTTATGGTTGCCATAGGACCGATCGGTCGGAAAATGAGTCTTAGTGAGAAAAACTTTTCTGTTTTCAATTTTATCTTTCTTAATCTCCGCGATTGTTAATTTGATATGTTTTCAAAAAGATTCGCAAAATTTGGTCGAAATCAGATGTTTATCTGTCGGAAAATGAGTTTTAGGTTAAAATTTTTTAGATTTTTATGTAAGCGTTCTTAAACTCTGACATTTCAAAAACAGAATTTGCAAGGGTATAAAAACTTCGGCACAGACGAAGTTAGCTTGGCCTTCTCGTTTTTGTTATAATATAAAGCAGAAACTTACAGTTAATTGCAATCATATAGTTTCTTATGGTGTCTTCTGCATTATGTTATATTTTAACTCTTGGTACCCAAAGCAATAGTTTAGAGAGTAAAAATCAATGCAATCCAAAGGCATTTTTATGACAACAAAACGTATCCAAATGAGAAAATTGGCGTTTGCGCGATTTTGCATTGGAAAATCTCGAAATGGGTTATGAATATATTACAAATTGGCTCATATTAGTTCATTTTGATTTTTTCCCCATGAAAAAATTATAAAAAATAGTATTTTTAGGTACTTTTCATTTTTGGTCTCGGTGGAGTTTTCTGTGGAAATGCCCAAATGCGGAAATAAAGATGCGATTCGTTTGTTTTGCAAACTAACTACAAAAATTTTCAGAGATTTTCTGATAAATAAATGTTTTGATCAAAGGCTTTAACTACACTTGTCTAAATATCAAACGCTTGCTTAGGCTGGAATGACACTTTTAATTTTTAGGGACAATTTTAGTCACAAATTTCCGTCTATGAGGAAAAGTCGCAGATGTAAGCGAATCAAAGTGTGCTTGAATTGGCCGCACAATGTTTTTTTAAGAGGCTGAGATGATACACAGCATCTGCTTTTGTCAATTATCGCAAAATTTCGACAATAATTATCCCTAAAAATTGAAAGCGTCATTCCAGCCTTACAGTCAAGGGGTTTGATAAAAAATATTGCTGTTAAGCTCGAAAAAAAATTGATCATTTTTTTTTAAAGCTAACACCCGAATGCATCAAATCCATGTTTGAAATCTATTTAAAATAATTTTTATTTTAACGAAAACCGCTGTCAAAACTTTAAACGCGTTTATCTCGAAACCACTGTTTCCAAAATGGTTGCAAAAATATAAAGTGTACCTGTTGATCGATTTTCAAATTTTTTTGTTGTTTAATTACTCCCAATACCCACCATTATGGTCGGAACTAGGATATTTGAGATCGGTCAAGAAATTTCGGAGCTAAAACCGGAATCGAAACTTTTTCTGCGCATAACTTGAGTAACGTTCATCCGATTTTTATCATTTCTTTTGGCAAATCGATAAATAAAACTAATTACTGACTATCTTTAGAAGATGCGAACCATCTATCTTCAAAATTGTGCGTGATATAATGTTTTTTCTAAATGGCGGGGCGGAAGGGGGCGTGGCAATAACTGAAAATAAACTTGATCTGCCTGCAAGTATTAGAAATATATGGGCATTTCCACAGAAAGGTCAACCAAAACCCGAAAACATCTATTCATTAAATGCAGATAACTTATCCTATGTATATCAATATAAGTTCCTGAATCAACATTTGTATGTTATTTATGATTACGCAAAAGGATAGCTACATCATTGCAGATCATATTTAAGTTAGTTGCATAAAAAGGATCGAACGCATTCCACAGAGTTTTGCTCTTTTGTGGATGCAGACAAAACGCACTTCCGTATTATGTCACGTTGCGAATGCCTTTTTGTCTGCCTGTATCTCGGGACCTTACTGTCTAGAACTCTCAGCTTTTACATTAAATATAGTGGTACCAAAGTGCTATCCAAACACCAATATGCGGAAATTTATCATACAATTTTTCTTTGTTTTTCTTCATATCAAAGGCTGAAAAATTCCCACGACTGTCACATTCGTAGCTGTGAAAATGCCATGTCCCATACATGTCAAACCTCTATCTCTTACCATCTCAAATCTGTTTGTTCAAGGTTATATCGACTCGGCTATATGCTGATCAAGAAAGTATATACTTTATAGGGGCGGAAATGATTCCTTCTCTACTCTATGTACCTTTGGTACCAATTTGCCACTCAACTTCAACTTCAGTTGGCATAAAAAGAATTACTAAAATAAAATCAAAAATGCCTTAAATGGAAACTAAAACTGAAATATGCATTGTATAACATTTTACAAATTTTTAATTGAACATAAAACCAATAATAATAACTAAAAATTGGAAATTTGATTTGAAAGAGATGCAAATAAGGATGCAAAATCCAATTTCTGGAAACTCTGTGCCACCGAGGAATTTTTCGGTCGTTTTGCAAACTAATTTAGGCCAAAATTTCATCAAATTTTCTGATGAATTATGGTTTTGATGAAAGGCAAAATATCAAACGCTTGCTTTCAGTGTTTCATAGGCTTTAATCAATTTCAAATAGTTTACAGTTAAAGGTATTGAATTACGTGCAAAAAAGTGCTTAACCAGCTGGTTAAGATATTAAACACTTACTCATTAATAAACTACTCCTTGACACAGTATTCATCGAGTGAAAACTCTAAAAAATTATTGCTAAGATTTATTTTAATGTTGAGCCACAAAAACGACTTCATTTTATATGTCTAAATATGGTTCTTTCCTTCTGCATTTTAATGCAATATTCAGATTCATAAAAAATTTTCCACGCAAATATGTTACCTTTATTTCGATAGTTTAAAAAAAGTTTTTTTGTATTTTAAAAAATTTACCAAAACTACCATATTACTTTTCTTAAACCCTTAAAAAAAATAGTTTTTGGATTTTTTTTTTCAAAATTTTCCAATTTGAACAAAATATTCAATTGCCATTCAATTAGAATCGCATATAGAAAATCAATTTTTCCCTCTCATAAATTGTTTTAATTTATTTTTAAACTCGCGCAGGACCTAGTCAATTTACCCAATCACACTCACACACAGGTAAATCGCAGCACACACACACACAAGCATACATGCGAGTACCAAAAATAGCTGAAAAACTGTTGCAGTTTGCGCGCTTAAATGCTATATCCCCCCCCCAAAGAGTCTTTCAAGGCATTTAGAGCGCGCGCACAGGCAACCACACAAATTGGTCAAACAATTAAACGGAATGTCTTTTTACGGTTTTTAGGTAGATCTAAAGTATTTTCGGACAGCCGCTTCAAAAAACACTGAAACAACTTTCAAACTGACGGAGTGGATGCGCACGCGATACTTAACGAAGCGTTAGCAGCAGCACACAAAACTAAACTGAAAGAAGGCAGGCAGCTGGCAGCAGCCAGAAGCCAGGAGCCAGGACCTAGCCAGCAGCAGCAGCAGCCGCAGAGTTGTGTCCTTCGCCGAGTTGAGTTCGTGTGGCTTCGGTTATTTTGGCTTTGAATTAACAACAGCAGCCCTGGCCTAGAAATGTGATGCAGGGCCCCCGGGGGGGTCGCAGGTGTACCGAGACGAGCCAAAGTTGAGCACGCGCCAACTTTTGAAAAAGGGAGTGCATGGGCCAGGGTGGGTAGAGGTAGAGGGATACTCTGTTTGAGCTCTCAAGGCAAATATAACTGTTGCACTTGAACTTCATTGGTGGCCAAGTGGATGAATGCGGTGGCTGTTCGTGTCGTATATGTGTTTGTATGTGTGTGTGGGGGCGCATGTGTGTGCGAAAGTGAAAGCCAGCAACAGGTTGTGTGCGCGCTCAACTTTCGCTGCATACTTTGCGGGGCAACGCAAAGCATTTTTGGTAACTCGATAAATATTTGTCAACAAAAAGCATTGCCTCGCCCCCACATTTGTTTTTACAACCGTTTCACAAAATCAATGACAATGGTTTGTGCCCTTCCAAAAATAGGAAATCTCTAATGATTATCAAACAATACAAATGTTGGCCATTTAGCCAGGCAAACACCCGAACAAAAAATGTGTGTGTGTGTGTGTGGGCTTAAGCACTCTCATAGACGTGGGCGTACATATGTTGTTTGCTCAAGAAAATCTTACGAAAATAGTCGCAGAAGTAACTGAACTGTGTGGAAAAAGCTGGCCAGGTATAAAGCAATGAAGTTGTCAACTAGTTACGAGGGCAGTTTGTTGAGTCAGTGACTTTTTGAAATGTTTTTTTTCATACAATCATTTAGTTTGTGTTTGACAACCTCGTGAATATTGTCGAAATTGGTAAAACGTAAAAAGAAAGGCTAGACCTATTATTTGAAAATGGATAAAACATTGGAACAAGTTCAAACCACCGATTCTTCGGGGTTTTCCGGTCTTTATTTACACAACTACTATTTATATTTTCAATACGGTCTCTGTCCATTTATATACACTCGTCCGTCTCGGTCAGCGTCCATCTTCTACTACCCCACAATCCACTAACGCCTCCTTCTATGCTCACATCATCCATCCAGTGTGACCATCCTCTCAACCGTTAGCACTTTCTGGCTGTTCAACATCTTTGGAGCCCATAGAGGCACCTAGAGGCGACACGCTAAGTCACATAAGTGATATAGTAACTGAACATCGAATTATGTGGGCTGTGAACACTTTTCAGCCCTACAAATTACCTGGGCCAGATAGAATCTTTCCCGCTCAGCTTCAACAATCACTACCACATATAACTGCATGGCTTCAGCCAATCTTTGTCGGCTGCCTTCGATTTCAGTATATACCCACAATGTGGAAAGATATAAAAGTGAGAAAAGCCTCGCATGTCAGACCAAATGACTTCAGGCCGATCAGCCTGTCATCTTTTCTCCTCAAAACACTGGAGAGCCTAATAGATACCCATCTAAGGCAGACAGTAGACCCATCCACTCTGTCCCCAGCGCAGCACGCATACAGCAAGTGAAGGTCAACAGAAACAGCACTCCACTCTCTTGTCTCGAAAGTTGAGAAATCACTCGAGGCAAAAGAATATGCGCTTCCGGCATTCCTCGACATCGAGGGTGCCCTTAAAAAATGTTCGTGTAGAAAGAAAATAACGAAAATTTTTGCGCTCTGCTAAAGCTGCTGCTAGTTGGCTCAATTATGTTGTTATTCCGGAAAGCAACGAATTAAACAAACTTATACCGCCAAACTTTTTAATTTCGGGTTCGCGGTCGCTGAATCTAGGTTTGGGTTCCAACCGGGGTTTAGAAACAAACTTGCACGTATATTGAAACAAACTTCAAGATTTTATTCATACACACACCCAGAGCCACAAAAAAAGCCGCACCTCGAAAATTTATGAATTTTTGCCATCACTATGCGGGGATTTCCCTAAATGCCGTTCTATGCTCATATTTTTTTGGGGGGTTCCCTTAAATATTCTTCATATAGATTCGTCATTTCAAGAGCTCAGTTGTCAAAATAGCTTTTTCTAGAATTTTATTTTTGAAGACACCTTTAAAAGTATGCCTAAAGGAAAGCAGTTCAGTATTCGGGAGGAGAGAATTATTTTATTATCTGAACAAAATGTACCAAATCGTCAAATAGCAGCTCACACAGGTTGTAATGAAAGTTCAGTGTGTCGATTTTTAAAATAATATCGTGAGACAGGTGAAGTGGAAAGGAAGCAAGGATCGGGAATGAAAAAATGCACCACAGCACGAGAAGATCGTATTATCATGAAAACGAGCCTGCAGGATCGCTTTAAAAATGCAGCTGAGATAGCATCTGAGGTACGGCTACAATTTGCAAAGGATGTTTCGACCCAAACAATTCAACGTCGTTTAAATAAAGTGGGTTTAATGGCAAGGACACCTGCAAAAAAGCCACTCCCAAATAAAAGAATGAAGGAAAATCGGTTAAGCTGGGCCAAGGAAAAAAAAATTTGGAGTGATTCCTAATGGTCGAGTCCTATTTTCGGAAGAGTCCACATTCAATCTCATTGGACCCGATGGCTCTTGCAAGGTGCGCCGTAGAAAGGGCGAACGATATTTGGAAAATTGCTGTGTGGGAACCGTTAAGCATTCACCATACAATATGATATGGGGATGCATATATAAATATAAAACTGAATCAATTTTAATGATTCAGGGTATGGTGAACGCGGAAAAATATAAAGATATAATTTTAAGTGGAGTTGTGCCTAGCATTGAGGCAATAAGTGAGAAAGAAGAAGATCCTATTTTTCAAGATGATTCTGCACCTTGCCATTGGGCTCGATCTGTAAGTAATTCAATGAGCTTTTGTTATTAAAACAACTTAGGCCCAATTTCTCAAAAGTTGCGGTTAGGTACCGGCAGGTCAAATTTGCCTGCCGAAATTACCAGAGGTTAAGTCTTTTGGTTTTCTCAACGAGACTTACCGGCAGGTTCACCCGATAACGATTAATTGCTACGAAACAGCTGTGTGTTTTGGCTTTTTTTAATGCTATTGTTGTCGCTGGTAATTATTTGGCAAAATAATTAAATAAAATTGCTTGCGATGATGAATCAATGTGAAACACCGAAAATACTAAGACTAAGAGCGGAGAACTTTTCTGGGCTGAGCAACATTTGCTTGTAGACTTTTTGAGTCAAGCAAATGCATTTTGGAGAACAAAAAGAGGGATGCGGATACCTGGAAGTAGAAGGCCTGGGCTTGGAGATCAGTTTGCCGTCATGCCGGAGTTCATCGCCCTTGGAAAGACTTACGGGATTAGTACGAGAATTTAATAAATCGATCGCGAAAATAGTTCGCAATTAAGAAGCGGGAGAATTCTCGAACTGTGGCGGCATTCCCAGCACCGCTGGAATCTTGTCTGTTTCCAAAAAATTCGTGGCATGATCCCAAGTTCAGCCACAGGATTGGGAAATGTGGTTGATAATGATGGTACGTTATTTATGATATGTAAGCTTTAAAAATATTTAATTGACTTCTAAAATTTTATCAAAAATCGATCAGTCAGTGTCTGTTTGTGAGGGCCAGTAATGCAATAGCGTGGGAATCTTGATTAACTGCACGGTTTGCCGAAGGAAGTCTGCCTCAACAGAAGTAGAAAACAACAGAAGGAAGAAACCACTTGCATAAGTGCGCAGCGCAACCATAAGTTTGCTCTCTGACAACAATCCAGAATTCCTGTTAACAATCCAAATCATAATAAATTGAATCACAACTGAAGTTAAGGTTTTACCTGTCACTTAGCGAAAATATTTGATCTCTAATCCTAGCAAGAATTATTTGACTTGCTGAGTTTGTTAACCTGAATCGATGAATAAATTGGGCATCATCCAGATCAGTAAAATAATAAATACTCTCCCTGTACTCTCTCGCATTATTTATTCGTTGCTCCGTTTTGGGTTATGTGGGTATGACCATGTTGGCCATTGTGGTAATACCGTTCCTGGTGCTGGCCGTGCGTGTGGATAATATTTTCATTATGGTGCACACGTATCAGCGGTTAGATCACTATCGGTATACCACATCGCATGAGGCTATTGATGGTGCCATGGGCCAGATGGGCCCTTCGATTTTGTAGACGGAGGGCAGTGAGTTTGCCTGCTCTTACCGCCTGAATCTTCCATTTCCATTGCGTGGATGTAAGAAATTTGTTTATAAAGATTTTGTTTTGGCAATTGACAAAGTAAACAAAAAAAATTTTGAACACTGCTGTTTGTCGATCGATAAAAATATCGATAATTCTATCGCAACTTGCCGGCAGGTTAAAATTTGACCCCATCGTGAGGCAGCGGTTAACTTTGCCGCTCGGTTCTCGCCAAAGACAGCATGAGACACGCAAATTCGGCTAACCTGCCGGTAAGTTTGACTAACCGGACATTGAGAAATGGGGCCTTAATCAATTAATTTTGACCTTCTTCTTAACGAAGATAACAATTTTGAAGGAAGAATTGGGGATTAATCGCCAATTTAGGGACTAATTGGCCCGGAAACAGCCCTGACCTCAACCCAATAGAGAATGTCTGGGCCCTTAAGGCTGCGAAAATAAAAAAAAGGAAGCCTAAAACCATGGTAGAATTGAAGGATGTAATAGAAAAAGTATGGTTCGAGGATATCACTGAGGAATATTTAAGCGCTTTGTACAATTCGATGCCCAATAGGGTAAAATGTGTAATTAAAGCAAAAGGGGGTACTACAAAGTACTAATTTAAATTTAAAAAAAAAAATTAACATTAATTTGATACAAAATATATATTAGATTATAGCAAATTAAGTATACTTTTGGAAAAAAATCATTATTTGTTGAGTATATGCACTATTATAATTATTATAATTTTTTTTCTTAAAGTTGTCATAATTATGAAAAGTCACCAAAATTAATATGGGTCTGGAAAAAAAAACTTTTTCTAGAAAACTAACATTCATAAAATGAAAATTGCTGTGCACTTTTATTTAAAAATATTCCATTAATCAGTAAAAAAATAATTGGGCAATTCGGAAAACATTTATAGAAACCCCAAGCAAGAAAACATACAAGTATGTGAATATTTAGACTGCGGCTTTTTTTGTGGCGAATATAGAAGTTTAGAGGTTTGATAATATCATATTCGAGTTTGGATTATCGAACATTTTAGCATGGTCCAGGTCAAGAAGTTATGGAGCAATGAGTATTAGCGATCAAATTTACGCTGCCTCTGAATTTTGAATGGTGTTAAGCGACAGTCCGCATTGAGATGGTAATTGTCCGCATAGGAAATCAAAGTGGTTAGACTCTATAGATTCTAGTCAGTGAATAATTTATGTTTCTTCAGACACAAACACACCACAAAGGAGGATGGTCGACTGTATAGCTGTTATAAGAACCTCCCGGTTCTAACATTAGCAGACTTTCCCAGAGGCCATCTCATGCCAGCATTGCTTATGACTGTTTGGGATTCCAAAGGCAGCACATGTAAAAAAAACTGACAACAACAGACAACGCCAATTCTTCTGTTCTCTTAACATAATATATGAGTAGAAAAAGTGCGTTAGACTGAGGAATAGGTAATACTATCAACTTCGACATTGTTAAATTCTTTACAATGATAGTTTTTTCAAAACTTTAAAGCTTAAAGATTGATTTTTATCTTCATCAGAAGATAAACCTTCACGACAGAATTCACAAAAGTTGCATTATATTTATTGAAAGATTAATTTAAATTTTTTCAATTTACATGTCACTCTACATTTTTTCTCTGGGTGTATGGCCAAGTAACGGTACTTGACAGCTGTTGCCCAATTACACACAACAGGCGGGAAAACACATACAAACACACACACACACACATATGTACAGAGTACAATGTATACACAAGGCTACAAAGCGGAATCGACTCGAATGTGCGTCAATATTGGTGGCTGGGGGGTGGGGCATGGAGCGTAGTCGTGTGTGTGTTCATGCATCAAGCAGCGCTTCAGAGTTGCCAAAACTAACCTTTAAGGCTAACAACAAAGGGAATAAATCTGAAATTGTCCATTCACTTACCGTCAAAGCAATGCCCACGGTGGCCGAGAAGGAGCCCAATCGAAACTCGCCCGTATTGTATTTAACTAGAAAGGAGGTTTTGCCCACGCCCGAGTCACCCAGCAGTATCGTCTTATGATTAACGGTATCATCGAAGGGGGGTATATGGGCGGTCGGTTGGGTCGAATGCATATCCACCTCATCATAGCGATACGAGCGCCAGCCATCGTCGTAGTCTTCGTAGTCGTAGTGCTCATGGCCATAGGCGTACATTTGCAGAGCCTCCCGGGAGGGTCGATAGCCGGGATATCCGGAGGCGGATTTTTGAACGGGCGCCATAAGGGAATCGTCGTGATAGTGATGGCTACTCGTCAGGCTCTGTTGGCTGTGATGATGTTGAGTTGTTGTTGTGGCGGATGGGGGCGCAGCGGGGGGATTGTAACAGCCGTCGCCAAAGGGACGGCGTCGTAGTTCTTCGATGCGAGCTTGTGTGGTTTCCTGATCCTCGAATACATCATCGCTCATACTGCTGGCATCATCATGATGTGTGGTGCCCGCAGCGGCTGTTGTAGTCATTTTGGCTTGTGTCTTGGCCAAAGCTCTGGTTGAGCTTTTATCCTGAGCTTACTACTATCTCTTTTGCGTCTATGATTTTGACATATGATTACTTTGCGTGGTCCGGTTTAATGTCCTGAGCTTTTGGAAAGCTTTCTTGCTCTCTCTCTCTTTATGACTTTGACATTTGACTAAGTACTCCGCCTCCGCTCTGCTTCCGTCCGGTTGTATGGCACGTTTTCTGAATGAATTTGGTTTTTGGGGGTTTTGGGGTGCGTTGCTATTATTATTATTTTCTATAGGCAATAAGCTTTATACTTTATTATGTTTGCTAGCTTTACAAATATTACAAATTCCCTAAACGTAGATTCGTTTTTTTTTGTTTTATTTAGCAAATTGAACTTTGTATTGGTTGTTGCTTGGTGTTTTGGTTTTAAAGCCACTAAGTAAATATTCTCTATGTATAAATTGTAACTAGCTAAACATATTGACTAACATTAGTTGGGGTTTATTATGCTCTAATTGGTGCTGTTTTTTCACTAGGTTTTTTTTTATAAATTTATTTCGCTTGGTGTTTTTCTTTTTGTTCTGGTTAAAGCTTTTTTGTTGATTTTCTTTTTGGGTTACTCGTCTCTCTCTCTCTCTCTCTCTCTCTTTTTCGGCGAAAAATATTGCGTTTGATTCGTGGCTTTTGTTGTTGTTTTTTGGTGTTTTGTTGTTATTTCACTATCACAGCATAAATAAAATAGAAATGTCAACGAATGTTGCCCCTTATCCCCGTCGCGCTTTTGCCCCCACCACGCGAACCCCTCGGCCAACACACAATTTGTATAAAAAAATGCCTCAGTTCTGCAGTGCTTCAGTTCCTTTCAACTCATCACACAGAGCCAAACTGCGCCTAGCGCCACAAGCTTTGACAGATGTACGTGTTAATTAACAGGACTCTTAAGGGGGACATTTTTACTGCCCGCTTAGTAGGAATTGTGCTTTTAGTGTGACCAGATTGCAGGTCAAAGCGATAGGGCTTTTGTGTTTGCGGACGCACTATGGCACATTTGACGAAAACTTGCGGTAAAACTTTATTTGCTCTCATCTATTAGTGGTATTTCTGGAAGCGATTTAGATTTGCACATTGATTTGATTTCGTGAACAGTTGTCAGTGTGACCGAACATCTGTTTCATCTGAAAGTAAATCTCAACATCCTGCACTAAGAAAAAAACGACCTTCCAAAGCCCGACGTTCACCAAAAAACATTACTAAAAAGCTTTCTTACAAAAACTGGCACAAATCATAACCGAAGTGCGAACATCGCACATTAAGAAATATTTTACATTCTACAATAATTATTAATCGTTACAAACAAGAAAAAAAAACAAAAAAAAAAATGGAAAATATCTTCGGTCCGCACTGACTTGAACTCACGACATACAAGGCAAAGATCTCAGCAACCAGAGCTTTGCCTTCAGCGTACGTTCTTTACAGCATTTCGCCGCAACGTGGCGAGTGAGGTCGATAGTCGTGATCAAGATATACTTAACAATGTAGCCGCATTCGCTCTCTTTGCTTACTTCTTAAATGTCACTCTGTAAACAACCTTTGTGAGCGACGCTTCTCCGCCGACGAATTTTTTTGTGTTCAGCTTCTTATTTAGGAAGTTGTGAGAGAGCGAGTGCGGCTACCTTGTTAAGTATATCTTGGCCGTGATGGTTGAGATTATGGGTTCGATCCCTAGAGATGGAAGATTAGGTTAAAAACCAAAAAAAAAGTAAATCAAAAAAAAAACTTAAATAAAATTAAAATTTATTTACTTTTGAAAAAAAAGAAAAGAATTTGTAAAAAAAATGTTTTCCAGCCTTTTTATTGCGATCAGGAAATGTTCTTAAAACATGCCCAAGCCGTTCATAAAGTGAGCACAAAATGTTCATAATAGGGTACCCGTTGTTAACGGTTCAAGAAAAAGCGGAATTACTCTACTTTTGTCAACGAATGGGCTTGATTTCGGTTGATTTAAAACGAATTTTTTTCTGAGTGTGATTTATGTTCGTTATGGGCAAAGAAAGAAAAGAACATTGAGCCGCAAGGTGTAGCTGCCTCTGCAGACTGCAATGTTGTGGAAGGATTTGAGCATCTCCTAAAGGACAGGCAGAACATCAAAGCCATAGACGAAATTGAGTTCCTTGATGAATCGCAAACTTGCTCAACTAGCCGCTTCGTGCTTGCCTCAAAAAAGATCTTAAGAGTGTAAACATTGTATTTATCACTGTACATATTAATTATAAGAGTATCCATTAGTAATCATTGTAACCATCACTGTCAGTTATAGAAGTACCCACAATGAACACATATAAATAGTTGTAAGAATGCCCTTAGGCTTTTGGTATTATAAAAGTAGGGAAGTTTGGTCACACTAACAAGCAAGATGGCGAACTTGGCGTCACTTGAGAAATGAGAGTTGCGAAATAAAGACGTAAAATCGAACAAAAGACACTGGTTTACAAGAGCAAGAACAAAAAAGTATGAATATTAAGAAGAAGTAGTGACATACAATATTATGGGAGATCTGTAAATATATTGTATCGCGAACATTAAGCATTCTGCCACTAACTACACCCAATTTACTAGATTCAAGCATTTGATAAGGGTAAACTGGGAGAGCAGTGTCGATGCTTTAGATAACAACCTTCATATACCACATCATATAGTGCATGATAGTGCAATAATGAAGAAAGTTTTAATGTTAATTCGTCAGTTGACTCGGAAGAAAGAGCAAAACTATACCTAATTATTGGGTTGAAGGAACTGTGTCAAAGCCATGACACGGGGCATGATACGGGGCGTAAATTATTTTCCAGAGGACATGGTGGAAAAGATTGCCAAATATGGTAACATTCGCAAGTCCAACATCATGCGTGATACTCGCACGGGACTCATCTATGGGTACGTATTTGTAAACTTTGAGGAGCCTGGTGATGCTGATGCGGAGGTAGCATAGATGATGGATTTCCCAAAAGTACACACGACGAGTAGAGTTTCCGATACATAATTATTGGGTTGAAGGAACTGTGTCAAAACCATGACCCCACGCTACGCCACTGACTGGGGACGACACGGTGGACCGCTGGCCTCCTCGGGTGGAAAGATTAATTTAATTGTAAATTACTTGCCGGAGGATATGGAAGATATGATTGCCAAATTTGGTAACATTCGCAAGTCCAAGATCGTGCGTGATACGCTCACGGAACTCAGTCGGAGCGAATAGTTCCCGATACATAATTATTGGGGTGAAGGAATTGTGTCAAAACCATGACCCCACGCTACGCCACTTACTGGGGACGACACGGTGGACCGCTGGACTTCTCGGGAAAAAGATTAATTTAATAGTAAATTATTTGCCGGCGGACATGGTAAAAATGATTGCCAAATTTGGTAACATTCGCAAGTCCAAGATCGTGCGTGATACGCTGCCTGAGCGAATACAACGTTTGTCTTGATGATGGATTTCTCAAAAGAACACACGAAGAGTCCAGTTCCCGATACCTAATTATTGGGGTGAAGGAATTGTGTCAAAACCATGACCCCACGCTACGCCACTGACTGGGGACGACACGTTGCACCGCTGGACTTCTCGGGGAAAAGATTAATTTAATTGTTAATTACTTGCCGGAGGATATGGAACAAATATTTGCCAAATTTGGTAACATTCGCAAGTCCAAGATCGTGCGTGATACGCTCACGGAACTCAGCCTGAGCGAATAGTTCCCGATACATAATTATTGGGGTGAAGGAACTGTGTCAAAACCATGACCCCACGCTACGCCACTGACTGGGGACGACACGGTGGAACGCTGGCCTCCTCGGGTGAAAAGATTAATTTAATTGTAAATTACTTGCCGGAGGATATGGAAGCAATGATTGCCAAATTTGGTAACATTCGCAAGTCCAAGATCGTGCGTGATACGCTTACGGAACTCAGCCGGAGCGAATAGTTCCCGATACATAATTATTGGGGTGAAGGAATTGTGTCAAAACCATGACCCCACGCTACGCCACTGACTGGGGACGACACGTTGGACCGGTGGCCTTCTCGGGGAAAAGATTCATTTAATTGTAAATTATTTACCGGATGATATGGAAGAAATTGTTGCCAAATTTGGTAACATTCGCAAGTCCAAGATCGTGCGTGATACGCTCACGGAACTCAGCCGGAGCGAATAGTTCCCGATACATAATTATTGGGGTGAAGGAATTGTGTCAAAACCATGACCCCACGCTACGCCACTGACTGGGGACGACACGTTGGACCGGTGGCCTTCTCGGAGAAAAGATTCATTTAATTGTAAATTATTTACCGGATGATATGGAAGAAATTATTGCCAAATGTGGTAACATTCGCAAGTCCAAGATCGTGCGTGATACGCTCACGGAACTCAGCCGGAGCGAATAGTTCCCGATACATAATTATTGGGGTGAAGGAATTGTGTCAAAACCATGACCCCACGCTACGCCACTGACTGGGGACGACACGTTGGACCGGTGGCCTTCTCGGGGAAAAGATTCATTTAATTGTAAATTATTTACCGGATGATATGGAAGAAATTGTTGCCAAATTTGGTAACATTCGCAAGTCCAAGATCGTGCGTGATACGCTCACGGAACTCAGCCGGAGCGAATAGTTCCCGATACATAATTATTGGGGTGAAGGAATTGTGTCAAAACCATGACCCCACGCTACGCCACTGACTGGGGACGACACGTTGGACCGGTGGCCTTCTCGGGGAAAAGATTCATTTAATTGTAAATTATTTACCGGATGATATGGAAGAAATTATTGCCAAATTTGGTAACATTCGCAAGTCCAAGATCGTGCGTGATACGCTCACGGAACTCAGCCGGAGCGAATAGTTCCCGATACATAATTATTGGGGTGAAGGAATTGTGTCAAAACCATGACCCCACGCTACGCCACTGACTGGGGACGACACGTTGGACCGGTGGCCTTCTCGGGGAAAAGATTCATTTAATTGTAAATTATTTACCGGATGATATGGAAGAAATTGTTGCCAAATTTGGTAACATTCGCAAGTCCAAGATCGTGCGTGATACGCTCACGGAACTCAGCCGGAGCGAATAGTTCCCGATACATAATTATTGGGGTGAAGGAATTGTGTCAAAACCATGACCCCACGCTACGCCACTGACTGGGGACGACACGTTGGACCGGTGGCCTTCTCGGGGAAAAGATTCATTTAATTGTAAATTATTTACCGGATGATATGGAAGAAATTATTGCCAAATTTGGTAACATTCGCAAGTCCAAGATCGTGCGTGATACGCTCACGGAACTCAGCCGGAGCGAATAGTTCCCGATACATAATTATTGGGGTGAAGGAACTGTGTCAAAACCATGACCCCACGCTACGCCACTGACTGGGGACGACACGGTGGACCGGTGGCCTTCTCGGGGAAAAGATTCATTTAATTGTTAATTACTTGCCGGAGGATATGGAAGAAATGATTGCCAAATTTGGTAACATTCGCAAGTCCAAGATCGTGCGTGATACGCTCACGGAACTCAGCCGGAGCGAATAGTTCCCGATACATAATTATTGGGGTGAAGGAACTGTGTCAAAACCATGACCCCACGCTACGCCACTGACTGGGGACGACACGGTGGACCGGTGGCCTTCTCGGGGAAAAGATTCATTTAATTGTTAATTACTTGCCGGAGGATATGGAAGAAATGATTGCCAAATTTGGTAACATTCGCAAGTCCAAGATCGTGCGTGATACGCTCACGGAACTCAGCCGGAGCGAATAGTTCCCGATACATAATTATTGGGGTGAAGGAATTGTGTCAAAACCATGACCCCACGCTACGCCACTGACTGGGGACGACACGTTGGACCGGTGGCCTTCTCGGGGAAAAGATTCATTTAATTGTAAATTATTTACCGGATGATATGGAAGAAATTGTTGCCAAATTTGGTAACATTCGCAAGTCCAAGATCGTGCGTGATACGCTCACGGAACTCAGCCGGAGCGAATAGTTCCCGATACATAATTATTGGGGTGAAGGAATTGTGTCAAAACCATGACCCCACGCTACGCCACTGACTGGGGACGACACGTTGGACCGGTGGCCTTCTCGGAGAAAAGATTCATTTAATTGTAAATTATTTACCGGATGATATGGAAGAAATTATTGCCAAATGTGGTAACATTCGCAAGTCCAAGATCGTGCGTGATACGCTCACGGAACTCAGCCGGAGCGAATAGTTCCCGATACATAATTATTGGGGTGAAGGAATTGTGTCAAAACCATGACCCCACGCTACGCCACTGACTGGGGACGACACGTTGGACCGGTGGCCTTCTCGGGGAAAAGATTCATTTAATTGTAAATTATTTACCGGATGATATGGAAGAAATTGTTGCCAAATTTGGTAACATTCGCAAGTCCAAGATCGTGCGTGATACGCTCACGGAACTCAGCCGGAGCGAATAGTTCCCGATACATAATTATTGGGGTGAAGGAATTGTGTCAAAACCATGACCCCACGCTACGCCACTGACTGGGGACGACACGTTGGACCGGTGGCCTTCTCGGGAAAAGATTCATTTAATTGTAAATTATTTACCGGATGATATGGAAGAAATTATTGCCAAATTTGGTAACATTCGCAAGTCCAAGATCGTGCGTGATACGCTCACGGAACTCAGCCGGAGCGAATAGTTCCCGATACAT
Source organism: Lordiphosa magnipectinata (assembly GCA_037044535.1). NCBI lineage: Eukaryota > Metazoa > Arthropoda > Insecta > Diptera > Drosophilidae > Lordiphosa > Lordiphosa magnipectinata. Next base: position 18,964 of record JBAMBO010003960.1, read on the forward strand.
AATTATTGGGGTGAAGGAATTGTGTCAAAACCATGACCCCACGCTACGCCACTGACTGGGGACGACACGTTGGACCGGTGGCCTTCTCGGGGAAAAGATTCATTTAATTGTAAATTATTTACCGGATGATATGGAAGAAATTGTTGCCAAATTTGGTAACATTCGCAAGTCCAAGATCGTGCGTGATACGCTCACGGAACTCAGCCGGAGCGAATAGTTCCCGATACATAATTATTGGGGTGAAGGAATTGTGTCAAAACCATGACCCCACGCTACGCCACTGACTGGGGACGACACGTTGGACCGGTGGCCTTCTCGGGGAAAAGATTCATTTAATTGTAAATTATTTACCGGATGATATGGAAGAAATTATTGCCAAATTTGGTAACATTCGCAAGTCCAAGATCGTGCGTGATACGCTCACGGAACTCAGCCGGAGCGAATAGTTCCCGATACATAATTATTGGGGTGAAGGAACTGTGTCAAAACCATGACCCCACGCTACGCCACTGACTGGGGACGACACGGTGGACCGGTGGCCTTCTCGGGGAAAAGATTCATTTAATTGTTAATTACTTGCCGGAGGATATGGAAAAAATGATTGCCAAATTTGGTAACATTCGCAAGTCCAAGATCGTGCGTGATACGCTCACGGAACTCAGCCGGAGCGAATAGTTCCCGATACATAATTATTGGGGTGAAGGAACTGTGTCAAAACCATGACCCCACGCTACGCCACTGACTGGGGACGACACGTTGGACCGGTGGCCTTCTCGGGGAAAAGATTCATTTAATTGTAAATTATTTACCGGATGATATGGAAGAAATTGTTGCCAAATTTGGTAACATTCGCAAGTCCAAGATCGTGCGTGATACGCTCACGGAACTCAGCCGGAGCGAATAGTTCCCGATACATAATTATTGGGGTGAAGGAATTGTGTCAAAACCATGACCCCACGCTACGCCACTGACTGGGGACGACACGTTGGACCGGTGGCCTTCTCGGGGAAAAGATTCATTTAATTGTAAATTATTTACCGGATGATATGGAAGAAATTATTGCCAAATTTGGTAACATTCGCAAGTCCAAGATCGTGCGTGATACGCTCACGGAACTCAGCCGGAGCGAATAGTTCCCGATACATAATTATTGGGGTGAAGGAACTGTGTCAAAACCATGACCCCACGCTACGCCACTGACTGGGGACGACACGGTGGACCGGTGGCCTTCTCGGGGAAAAGATTCATTTAATTGTTAATTACTTGCCGGAGGATATGGAAAAAATGATTGCCAAATTTGGTAACATTCGCAAGTCCAAGATCGTGCGTGATACGCTCACGGAACTCAGCCGGAGCGAATAGTTCCCGATACATAATTATTGGGGTGAAGGAACTGTGTCAAAACCATGACCCCACGCTACGCCACTGACTGGGGACGACACGGTGGACCGGTGGCCTTCTCGGGGAAAAGATTAATTTAATTGTTAATTACTTGCCGGAGGATATGGAAGAAATGATTGCCAAATTTGGTAACATTCGCAAGTCCAAGATCGTGCGTGATACGCTCACGGAACTCAGCCGGAGCGAATAGTTCCCGATACATAATTATTGGGGTGAAGGAACTGTGTCAAAACCATGACCCCACGCTACGCCACTGACTGGGGACGACACGTTGGACCGGTGGCCTTCTCGGGGAAAAGATTAATTTAATTGTAAATTATTTACCGGATGATATGGAAGAAATTATTGCCAACTTTGGTAACATTCGCAAGTCCAAGATCGTGCGTGATACGCTCACGGAACTCAGCCGGAGCGAATAGTTCCCGATACATAATTATTGGGGTGAAGGAATTGTGTCAAAACCATGACCCCACGCTACGCCACTGACTGGGGACGACACGGTGGACCGCTGGCCTCCTCGGGTGAAAAGATTAATTTAATTGTAAACTACTTGCCAGAGGATATGGGAGAAATGATTGCCAAATTTGGTAACATTCGCAAGTCCAAGATCGTGCGTGATACGCTCACGGAACTCAGCCGGAGCGAATAGTTCCCGATACATAATTATTGGGGTGAAGAAACTGTGTCAAAACCATGACCCCACGCTACGCCACTGACTGGGGACTACACGTTGGACCGCTGGCCTTCTCGGGGAAAAGATTAATTTAATTGTTAATTACTTGCCGGAGGATATGGAAGAAATAATTGCCAAATTTGGTAACATTCGCAAGTCCAAGATCGTGCGTGATACGCTCACGGAACTCAGCCGGAGCGAATAGTTCCCGACACATAATTATTGGGGTGAAGGAACTGTGTCAAAACCATGACCCCACGCTACGCCACTGACTGGGGACGACACGGTGGACCGGTGGCCTTCTCGGGGAAAAGATTCATTTAATTGTAAATTATTTACCGGATGATATGGAAGAAATTATTGCCAAATTTGGTAACATTCGCAAGTCCAAGATCGTGCGTGATACGCTCACGGAACTCAGCCGGAGCGAATAGTTCCCGATACATAATTATTGGGGTGAAGGAACTGTGTCAAAACCATGACCCCACGCTACGCCACTGACTGGGGACGACACGGTGGACCGGTGGCCTTCTCGGGGAAAAGATTCATTTAATTGTTAATTACTTGCCGGAGGATATGGAAAAAATGATTGCCAAATTTGGTAACATTCGCAAGTCCAAGATCGTGCGTGATACGCTCACGGAACTCAGCCGGAGCGAATAGTTCCCGACACATAATTATTGGGGTGAAGGAACTGTGTCAAAACCATGACCCCACGCTACGCCACTGACTGGGGACGACACGTTGGACCGGTGGCCTTCTCGGGAAAAAGATTAATTTAATTGTTAATTACTTGCCGGAGGATATGATAGAAATAATTGCCAAATTTGGTAACATTCGCAAGTCCAAGATCGTGCGTGATACGCTCACGGAACTCAGCCGGAGCGAATAGTTCCCGATACATAATTATTGGGGTGAAGGAACTGTGTCAAAACCATGACCCCACGCTACGCCACTGACTGGGGACGACACGTTGGACCGGTGGCCTTCTCGGGGAAAAGATTAATTTAATTGTTAATTACTTGCCGGAGGATATGGAAGAAATGATTGCCAAATTTGGTAACATTCGCAAGTCCAAGATCGTGCGTGATACGCTCACGGAACTCAGCCGGAGCGAATAGTTCCCGATACATAATTATTGGGGTGAAGGAATTGTGTCAAAACCATGACCCCACGCTACGCCACTGACTGGGGACGACACGGTGGACCGGTGGCCTTCTCGGGGAAAAGATTCATTTAATTGTTAATTACTTGCCGGAGGATATGGAAAAAATGATTGCCAAATTTGGTAACATTCGCAAGTCCAAGATCGTGCGTGATACGCTCACGGAACTCAGCCGGAGCGAATAGTTCCCGACACATAATTATTGGGGTGAAGGAACTGTGTCAAAACCATGACCCCACGCTACGCCACTGACTGGGGACGACACGTTGGACCGGTGGCCTTCTCGGGAAAAAGATTAATTTAATTGTTAATTACTTGCCGGAGGATATGATAGAAATAATTGCCAAATTTGGTAACATTCGCAAGTCCAAGATCGTGCGTGATACGCTCACGGAACTCAGCCGGAGCGAATAGTTCCCGATACATAATTATTGGGGTGAAGGAACTGTGTCAAAACCATGACCCCACGCTACGCCACTGACTGGGGACGACACGTTGGACCGGTGGCCTTCTCGGGGAAAAGATTAATTTAATTGTTAATTACTTGCCGGAGGATATGGAAGAAATGATTGCCAAATTTGGTAACATTCGCAAGTCCAAGATCGTGCGTGATACGCTCACGGAACTCAGCCGGAGCGAATAGTTCCCGATACATAATTATTGGGGTGAAGGAATTGTGTCAAAACCATGACCCCACGCTACGCCACTGACTGGGGACGACACGTTGGACCGGTGGCCTTCTCGGGGAAAAGATTAATTTAATTGTTAATTACTTGCCGGAGGATATGATAGAAATAATTGCCAAATTTGGTAACATTCGCAAGTTCAAGATCGTGCGTGATACGCTCACGGAACTCAGCCGGAGCGAATAGTTCCCGATACATAATTATTGGGGTGAAGGAATTGTGTCAAAACCATGACCCCACGCTACGTGGAACAAAATTCTTTTCAGAAGTTACCCAAAATGGTGCTCAAAAAGCTGTACCAAAAGAAGCTGCGCTGCATCTTACACAAATCAACCATTTAATTCACCCACACAAGGTAAATCAAAAATAGCGGCACTAAACCGTTAGTCTCCCCGTTCATTCGTTGAAATGTTCTGTTCGTCCGTTTCTTGTCCTTGGAATGAGGACCGAATATTATTTTAACCACTCCCTAAAACGATTTATTTCGGCTAGAATTTTCAGCCACATGCCCAATATTTCATAAACTATAGTGTCTGTCCGCTTATTCAAATAAAAACACTGTTCTTACAAAAATAAGAATTATTTGTTTTTCCCCTTTGTTGTACATTTTGTACTTTTTTTTTGTGGGAAATTAAAACATTATTATTAAATTTTTTTCTTTTTTTAACAAAGAAATATAAATTATTTTTAAACATGTCGAGTCGAAACCTCGTTGTAGTTTTTTCTACTTTTTAATTAAATTTAGGCACCAGGAGCAAACTCGACCACCGCTTGCGACAGCCGTAGCCAAAGTGAGCAAAATCCGCGACGAGTGTTTATAGAGATGACAAGATGGCTGTGCTATCGATAACGATAGTTGTTGTTCGTGACTCGATAGCGATAACAATTAGAGATGAGCAATTGTTACCGGTCACTGTTTTACACTGCGACTGTCTGCAGGAAGATGAGGTTAAATTTTAATTTTTGTTACGCTTGCACATATACTACGGTATCACAGAGGAGAAAAGGATAGATAATATAAAAATAATTGTTATATTGGGTGTAAGAGAGCAACAGTCTGAACAAATTGCAACCGACACCGTTAGGCCACCGCTGCTTGCGTCGCAGCTACTTTGAACAAACTTACGTTAAATTTTAAAGGGCTGATTTTTCGACATCAGTTTTCCCAATCAAAAAAAATAAAATAATTCAACAATCTGCATTTTACTATACATAATTAATATATAAAATAAATAATTTATTTTTACCATTTATAAGCCCATTTTGCCACTTTAAACGACCAACAGGCCCAGCAGGGTTACATTGCCACCAATATCAGTCATTTACAAGTCCTAAATCACTCGATTTAATTGCAAAATAGCCTTACTAAAACCCCGCCATACAAAACAATTCGCATTTTTAGCCACCAACTAAACTATCGAGTGTTCAATCATCGATTGCAAAACCATAGACTATTCATCGATTTCCAATCGCCCTATCGATTGTAAATATGGCGTCGCGATAACAGCTAGAAGAAGAGCTAAATAGAGTGCCGCTGTAAAATTCTGAATTTAAGGCTATTTACAACGTAATACAAGAGAAACATAGTTTAATTAACAACAAAAGCCTCAATTAAAACAAGCAGCAAAGTTTCAACTGTAAAGATTAAAAGTAACGATGACGGGACGGGGCAAGACGGGCGGCAAAGGAAAAGTGGTGCGAGATAATGTGCAAGATGATATGGACGATTTTCTGGTTTATGCAGCGGAGAAAATTATCCAGAAGCGCGTTAGAAAGGTAAATAAACAACAAAAAAGTTGGAGTCCATAATGGGGAAATTGTATTAAGAAATATGCGCAGCAGACCAAACACAAGGTCGCATGTCCTTGGAAATTTGAGACAGAGGACATCTGGTGGCAGCTGCAGAGCGGAGGTGTCTTGTCTGTGTCTCCTGACTCGTGCTGCTTAATGCAGGCAGCAGCAGCAGCAACCACCATTTGCGCGCATTTGTGTGTGTATGAGTGAGTGTGTGTGTGTGTGTGTTGGTGTGCGTGCGTGTGTTGTTTTTGTTTGCGTTTCTATAATGAAAAATCAATTGAAGGAAAACTAATTCTCTTTCTCCATTTTTAAGGGCACGGTGGAGTATCGAGTCAAGTGGAAGGGCTGGAATCAACGCTACAATACCTGGGAGCCCGAAGTCAACATCTTGGATCGTCGCCTGATTGATATCTATGAGCAGAGCAACAAATCCTCGGGCACTCCCTCCAAGCGGGGCTTGAAGAAGAAGGAAAAGGAGCCGGATCCGGAACCAGAATCAGAGGAAGATGAATATACTTTCACCGGCGATGATGATCCACAGGCAACCACTTCGACTGCTGTGCCTGAACAGGTGGACAAAAAAGAAAAGAAACCGCACCATCATCATCATCACATCAAGTCCGAACGCCAAAGTAATCGTCGATCGGAATCACCGCTAACCCACCACCATCATCATCATCATCACCATCACCATCAGGATGGTGCCAAGCGGGCGCGTATGGAGCACAGTTCCTCCTCGAACAGCAGCTCCACGCATCACACCTCCTTTGTGCCCGAGGCAGACACCAATTCCTCGAGCTCCGAGGATCAGCCTTTGATAGGTACCAAACGCAAGGCTGAAGTGCTCAAGGAATCGGGTAAAATTGGTGTGACCATCAAAACCTCACCCGACGGACCGGCCACCAAGCCGCCAGCTGTACCGGCCCAAACCCAAGATTCACAGCCGGCAGCAACAATAGCCGAGTCCTCTGCCACCTCGCTCAAAGCCGAACTCGTAAGCACGCCGCTGGCCACAGCAGGCGAGGCAGCCGTGACGCCACCAGCCGATCCGGCAGTTGAGGAAGAGGAGGAAGATTCCAGTACCGTTGCTACGCAGCCGGAGAACAATAATATACCAAAACTAAGCACGGCTTTGGCCCTAAACCAAAAGCCATCCATCACTCCGCTGTCACCTAGGGCCTTGCCACCACGTTTCTGGCTGCCCGCCAAGTGCAACATATCCAATCGTGTCGTAATTACAGATGTCACAGTCAATCTGGAAACGGTGACCATACGCGAATGCAAAACGGAACGAGGATTTTTTCGTGAGCGCGACATGAAAGGTGATTCTTCGCCCGTGGCTTGAGATCGGATAGCAAAAACAAAAAACTCTGAATTGTAAATAGACCACAAATGAACACAAATGTTGCAAAGCATTTTCTTAACTTATTTATTGTATTTATTTATAGCGTAGCAATTAGTTTGTTGTTTTATTACAATGTTTGAGCATATGCAAAAGAGCATTTGTCCAGCTATATATATAAATATATATATATATATTTTTCTATAACAATCTTGAATCTGAAACACAAAACTCATAAATCCATGCAAAACTGAAGCAATTGTTAAATACGCTTGATTATATTTATATGTAGTATATACATACCGAAACAACATTTATTCGAGTTTAACTATGACTTAAGCATAACCCCCCCTCCCCCCAAAATGTTGTATTTGTTTTATTATTTTATTATATGTATACATATATATTTTTTTTTAGACTGGCGTCGACTGATTTTAGAAACCGAAAGAAAAACCCAAAAATATAATTTTAGATTTTAGCTAAACATAATCTCCACTTAATTTATAATACATGTATTTATTTTATGAAACTTTTATTACGAATTAAGCTGCAGATCAAGTGCTGCCTTTATGGCTTCTTTTGATGCAGTGCATCAGGAAATTCCAGGGAAACCATAGATGCAATACTTGTGTATTTTTTTATTTAATCATTTTAAAGGCACAAATAAAAGCGAGAGCTATGCATATAATATGTGCTGCTTTGTGCATTTTGTATAGTTCTCCCTTTTATCTGGTTTTCCAGTAAGCGCTTTATCAACCAAAATGTCTAAAGCGATTGATGGACAACCCAATTGTGCGTAGTATTTATTGCCTAGTTTTAGTTGCGGCGCTAATTCCATAGAAAACCCCCGAAAAAAAAAACAACTCAAGTTTGTAATTTATTCTTATTAACTTTAATGTTATTGCCAGTATCAATTGTACATAAATAAATTAAATAGAAGCAAAAAAAAAATGTGTGTATTTGGGTTATGAAATTTAAAAGAGAACTGTGAATCGATTTTGAACCGAATTGGGGTGATCCCGGAAATTTAATTTTCTTTCATTGTAAACATGAAAAAATTATAAAAAAAACATCAGAACTTGTACCCAACCAAAATTTGACATTCAAAAATCTTCAAAAAACATCGGAATTTTGGCATATGGGCATTTCCACAGCTACGAACGTGACAATCGTACGATTTTTTTGCCTTTATTATGAAGAAAAACAAAGAACAATTTTACCATAAGGTCCCAAGATACAGGCCGACAATAAGGCATATGCAACGTGACAGAATAAAAGAACAAATCTCTGCGGAATTCATTTGAGTTTTTTAATGCAACTAACTTTAATATGATCTGCAATGTTGTAGGTATACATTTATAGCTGATTCGGTAAAAAAAAAAAATTTGCTTTTTTTTATATTTGACTTATTATGATACGCAACGTGACATACGTTACGTGACAAGCCTTTCTCTAACGCTGTTCTTGTGATGTTTTTCAAAAATTTATATATGTATCCTTTTGCGTAATCCTAAAAAACATAAAAATTTTGATTCAGAAACTTATATTGATATACATAAGATAAGTTAGCTGCATAAAATGAATCGATGTTTTCGGTTTTTGGTTTACCTTTCTGTGGAAATGCCCATATCTGGTCTAAAAAAGGTTTAGAACTTGTTTGCAAAGTTTATTTTTTTTTTCAGTTAATCAATATTATTATTATATATTGAATGATACACAAGAGCGAAAAGCTTCATATTGGTAATATTTTTTTAAGACTAAAAAGCTTAAATAGTTTTGAGTTTCCGATTTTTTTTATGTCATTAACGCTCTCACAAGATGACGAAGTAAAACTTCATCCAAACCCTCGAACGTAAAATTTTCAAACATTATACCATTGCTAAATTCTGATTCAAGCCGGCAAACATTGCTATTCCTGATACAAACACGTATCTAGCATAAGTTTTCTTCTGCGGAATGGACCGCTTAATCCCTTAGCATTTGAAACGCCTAAACCTATCGCAACCGTTTTAAAAAACAGTTTTATGAGCTTGTTTCTAGTCATCAGGCATTTCACTGTCCTTATTATTTGTCCTTCGCTTCCCCTATATTTTCTGACCTTTAATCTTGTCCTTTTCTTGAGGGCTTAATTTAGTTCCAAGGATTATAAAACACATTACAAGCCTTAAAAGATCAATAACCGACCACAAAAAACTGCTTTTCTATCCCCAACCCCTTTGAAAAAGTTAAGTTATAACATGTTTAATAATCAATGAAACCCAAGAAAATTTATGTATAAATAAGAAAAACGACTTGAAAATTCTCTGTGACGGCCCACCCTATATATATATTCTTAATTAATCGTTATTCAATCGCATAGAATTGGCTGAGCGGAATCAGATAACATTTGAAACATAGGATATGGGGCATTTCCACCGAGGCCAAAAATATAAAAGTGGTTAAAAACACTATGTTTTATCAAATTTGTATGGGGAAGCAGTCAAATTGAACAAATGTAAGCTAATCTCACATTTATTCATAACCCATTTCGAAATATTTGGTTTTACAGCCTCGCTAGAGCAATTTTCTAATTTGAACATTAATATTGAATAAATAAAGAAAATACATTTCAAAGCATTCATTCATAAGATATTAAAACTATTTGGGCTTAGTTGTTGTGTCAGGTTTCGCTAAACTTTGTCTTTATATAGCTGCACCCGAAAACAACTTCTATTTGTGTCACGTTCGAATCGCGCCTATTTTGCCTTTATTTTGCAAACCGAATTTCACTTGATACACACTTTAGCACTAATTAAAGAGCTTGCTAAGAGCTATATTATAAAGTAAAAACGAATTGAAAATTTGTTTTATTTTGACTTTTTTTTAAATTTTTTATGTGTACGACGGTCACGTTCGACTGAATAGAAATGCCCATATATAACGTTTACTTAAAGGGTCAAAAATTTTAATATGAGTTTATGTTATTAAGGAGACTTAATTGATGGATATTAAAGCGGGTAAACAAAAAGTGAAAGCCAACCGCGAAAGTTTGCAAAATGTTATAATGATCTTAGAATATCATAAAGACGGATAAAAAGGAGGTAGATTTAAAATAGTTAAAAAAAAATCGCGAAATTTGCAAAATTTTATGAGTTTAGATTATCATGAACAAAAGTAACTAGACCGATAGTAAAGATTAAAAGTTCTAAGAAATGGCGAAATTTCTCATAAACAAGAAAGTCTACTGTAAAATTCACTGTACCGTCCCACCCACTATATAACTCATAACTTTGAAATGTTAATGAATTATGTACAAGTGAATGCAAACATACTTTTGTGTTCCACAAATTGCTATCGACCCATAAACCACCCATTTCCATACGTTTTAACATCGAAAGCAATTTGTAGAAATCATGGGATATAGTTATTTATTGGTGTTTTTAAGTTTGAATGTTCCTACATATTTAGAGCAAGTAAAAGTGCTGCAGTCGAGTACCTCGAATGCAAAATACCATGTTCCAAGCTATGTTGTTTTTGCTCGGATGTTATTGTGGTTTTCA
>JBAMBO010003961.1:0-32108 GCA_037044535.1 Lordiphosa magnipectinata
ATATATAATTCAATAAAAAATAAGGCTCACGGATTTTGTAAATAGAATTTAAAGCTACCTTTGACTTAACTGAAGTTTTTACAAAAGAAGTGCCAAAACGTATCTTATGGCATTACAATCTTACAATCGAAACCAAGCTTTTGGTTTGGTTAAAAAAAAAAAAATTATACACATTAAAATTTATTTGAGTATCCTTCTATGTACGTTACAGCAGAGTCGACAATCAGAAATATAACAATACGGAAAGTCGCTCAAGCCAGACTATGATACACTTTGGACATGCGAAAGTGAATATATGTATACACTTAATAGGGTCAGAGATGCTTTGTTCTGGCGGTTACATACATTTGCACAAATATTCTTTGTATATTTGATACAGGACATAAACAGACACTAAATCAGAGAAAACTGGCACAAATTTTTCATCTTATACATATACATATCGAAAAACTTCATTGCCCTTCGACTGCCCCTACACCTCTTCACTACAAACAAAAACTTCATGACGAGTTTCATGAAGTTTACTTCATCGTGTAAATGCGGACTAAGAATGTATGTAGTCATCAAGTGTATATCTAGTGTATTATTTTAAACATATTGGGAAAAACGTGCTACGAACCAAGGTTTAAACCAAAACCAACGCCCAAAAACCTCGAACTTCAAATTTCCGAACCTTAACCGTTGGTAAATTTTAGTTCGAACCAGCAAACCGGAGGTTCCGAAAAAATTTTTGAGTTAGCAGCCCTGTTACAAACACTAATTCATATAAAGAAAACACTTTTAAATGATTAGTGAAGGGATTTTAAGAAATTAGAATTCTAAATTCTAAATTAGAAGTTCTAAATCAGCGATGGCCACGCCTGGCCCGCAGGGGCCGAACACATTTCGCTATTCCGACATAGCAAACAAGCAGGTGAGCGTCGCTTTTTTTTTTGCACACCAATACATCAAACTGACAAATCCTCTTCTAAATGCACAGCTCCGAGTACATACCCTTCAGTTCGCGTCACCTATGAGTCCCCAATGATTCACCGATGAATTCACCTAGGGTATCGATGAATCATCGGTGAACTCCCATATAAAAAAGTGGTGAATTTAACATGGGCATGTCCTAGGCGTTCATGCATGACTGTTGATGGGTGAATCACTAATGAATTCATGTATAGATTCATCGATGATTCACTCATGATTTCTTTGCAAAATTCATTAATGAATTCACCAATAAATTCATTTATGGCTCACCCATGATTCCTGCATGACTTTTGCAAAGAAGTCACCAATGAATCATCGATGAATTTGTATCAGAATTCATCAATGACTTCACCTATAAATTCATTTTAGATTTTCGATGAAATTGTTGCAAAATTCACCGATAAATTCATACTAGATTGATTATAATTCGATTCATGAATTTCATAAAATAATAAACCAAGGACTTTTCCATCGATTCGCAAACACGCAACATTTTATATTTGTTTTATTCACTCATTTTATTTATATTAACATAATAAACATAATTTACAAATAACTAAGAATTATAGAAAACTAATAATAGAATTGAATGAAAAAAACTACATAAAAGATGCAATCCACATCACAGCAACTAGTCTGCAGACAATTAATGCACATACGATCATTTCGGCCACAACAAAATTAAACAAATTGCCAGTAAAAACACAAATGCATCTTAGATTTTTTTGGGAAAAACTGCAACAACAAATATACACAGAATTGAGCTCTGCCGACGTCGACGTCAACTCAGATGCGTGAAAGACTAGTGAATTTTACGAGTAGTGAATTGTGGAACTGAAGGGTATGAACATGGGACATTAGTATGGGCGAATAAGATAGAAAAGTAACGAAATTTCTTGTGAATTTCATTATGATTAGTCCCAAACCTACGTGCTTTACAAATACAAATGTGCATATTCAAATAGGCTTTGCTGTCGTTTCCAGGTGGTCTTAAAAACTTGGAAAAATGTTAAATGCACACTGCACATTCTGCAGCCTAGCCTTACGAGTTAAATTCTTACAAATTCAATTACAATTTCTTTGAAAAAGTAAACTTTGATTTATTTGGAATTTAAATTTAAGCATCACATAAAAAGATGTCACGGACATCTCTCCAAAAAACTAATTTTCTCATATTTTGGGAAAAGATTTATGACCTCACAAAATAGTTTTTAGAATTTCTGAATAGATTTACTCATATAAGTATAATAATAAAATATTTTAAAATTATCCATTTTATTTTTGGAAAAAATGCATTAAATGAAAACTTAAATATGAATCATTAAACATTTTACTAATTAATCTTAGAACTTTTTAGCAGGCTCTAGGTCAATAAGTTATGATTTTCATCATAACGTTTCTAAAACAAGACACGCACAACATTACAAAGGAGGCTGGTTGATCGTATAGCTATTTCATAAACTTCCAACAGTTCAATCATCAGCGATTTTTTGCCCAACTTCAATGAGTTGGCAGAGGCTACCTCATGACAGAACTGTTAAGACCGCTTGGGAATCCCAAGTCAGACTTGTAGCAAAAATTCTGACAAACAGTAGCAAACGCCAAGTCACAGATGCTTTGTAGATGTGTTTGTGTGCATGCCCCGTAATCGGCCCTTCTGTTGTTAGTGGGGGAAATTCTCTCCCCGCGTCAATTGTTTCAATATCCCAAATGCAATCAAACAGGGGATATTGTTTTTTAAATGAAACTATATTTTGTTTAGTTTCCCCATTAATAAGTAGCCATCGCAATCACAGATTTGGAGGCTGCGGATGAAGTGAAAGTCAGATTTCCGCGCTCGATCGATCAACTCATGTTATCGATCGACAAAATCGAATCTATCGGGATGAGGCAAGGGGAAACTATCGAAAAACTTCTTTGCCAGCCCATCCCCAACACCTCTTCCCTACACACAAAAACTTAATGAGGAACTTCATGAAGTTTGCTTTACCCACGTAAATAGGCATTTCCAAACTGACGTAACGTTACGTTTGTACGAAAAGATGTTTCTAAAAAATATGAAAATCTTGTATTTTTAAGGGGGTATTCTAGTCTAGAATTTAAAAAAATCAATTTTTTATTTATTTTATTTTCGTAATGTACAAATATTTAAGAACACACAACAGTCTCCTGCTATTATTTTCAGAGTTACACGCACATTTGTAAAGAAGTATCAGGTAAAATTACAGTGCTGTTAAAACTTTAAAAGAGTTTTTCTCGAAACTACTTTTGCCAGCACGGTTGACATGATTTCTCAAGTTCTACTGAACCGATTTACTTGAAATTTGGTGTGAGTCTTCTCAACACATGTCTCTATCGGACTGACTATTAGTATAAAAAAAAAAATTTTTACTATTTTTAAAAAATTCAGAAAAGTCAAAAAAATAGAAGAAAAATTTAAAATTTTTTCAGACGGCCGTAATTTAAAACGAGAGCGTAAGTTAAAGTCGGCTCTAACCGACTTCGATATACCCGTTACTCATGGAAACAAATGTTTAATAGCCTTCCTGTATGCCTGAGGTGGGTCAGCCGAAAAGTATGCAACATTTTTTAACTCGGCTATTTATTATCCGCACAACACAGTGCGCTCTCTAAGTCTCTCTCTCTCTCTCTCTCTCTCTCTCTCTCTCTCTCTCTCTCTCTCACTAAGATTGCTGCTGAACGCATTGCTTAGGTTATGGGTGGGGTGGGTGGTGGGTGTTAACTGACCGTTTTTTGCTCATAACTTGAGTATCGTTCATCCGATCTTTATCATTCCTTCAGCAAATCGATAAATAATTTTGAGTACTAGATATCTCTAGAAAATTCGAACCATCTATCATCAAAACTGTAGGAGATATGACGTTTTTTCCAAATTGCGGGGGCGTGAGGGGGCGTGGCAAAAATTGAAAATAAACTTGATCTGCGTGCAGACAATAGGAGTCTACATTTCAAATTTGGTTGCTCTAGCTCTTCTAGTCTCTGAGATCTAGGTGTTCATACAGACGGACGGACAGACGGACAGACGGACATGGCTATATCGAATCGGCTGTTGATGCTGATCAAGAATATATATACTTTATATGGTCGGAAATGATTCCTTCTGGCTGTTACATACATTTGCACGACTTTAGTATACCCTTTTACTCTACGAGTAACGGGTATAAAAAAAAATTTTTTTTCCACTTTTTCTTAAGACAGTACGATAGCAGCACTAATTTTATTTAACAATCTTTTTTATTTTTTTGTTTCAGATCATTAGAAAATTTGCATTTGCATCTTATAGCATTTTGAATTTTTCGACTTTTTTTTTATGTATTTTTAAAACATCAATAAATATCTTGTCAAAAAATGGATAATAAAAATATTTTTGATTTTTCATTTATATCACCCGAAAAAACACCTCAAATTCATGCCTCTACACTAGAATACTCCCTTAAAAGGATTGTTCTATATTTGGGTAGCAATTAAGTAGTACTATAATCAGCAAAAACAATGACATCAATCGATCATAAGGAGTTAAAGATATAAGCAAACATATATGCTGGCGTAACGTTACATAAAACGGAAGTGGGTTTTGACATGTTTTAGAAAAATGCAAAACTCTGCGAATTGGGCAAAGCTTTTTGTATAAAATTTTTTTTAGTATGATTTGAAATAATAGAAGTTTATTTTCCAGGTTATTTTATTCAAAAATGTCTGCACAATTTTTTTTTATTTGCATAAGTATCTGACGTGACGTTACGTTACTTAAATTCCCTCATTATATTTATGTTGTTTTAGTTATAATATAAAGCAGAAACTTACAGTTAATTGCAATCATATAGTTTCTTATGGTGTCTTCTGCATTATTTTTTAACTCTTTGTACCCTAAGCAATAGTTTAGAGAGCAAAAATCAATGCAATCTAAAGTCATTTTTATGACAACAAAACGTATCCAAATGAGAAAAATGGCGTTTGCGCGATTTTGCATTGGAAAATCTCGAAATGGGTTATGAATATATTTAAAATTGGCTCATATTAGTTAATTTTGATTATTTCCCCATGAAAAAATGATAAAAAATGGTATTTTTAAGTACTTTTCATTTTTGTTCTCGGTGGACTTTTCTGTGGAAATGCCCTTATGTTTATAAAAATTGTCTCCAAGGTGAGTTACTCGCTGTTTTTTTTATCCAATATAAGATGCAACATCAAGTGCTGAGTTATATGTCAAAGTTGTGATCAAAATTTTTATATGGGCTTTATGTCATGTCAGTCTATTTGATACCTCAGTCAGTAATCGAATCGGGCCTGTCAAATGTTGAATGTACTCGCTTCCAAATACCAAAATCCCATTAACCTTCTCACGACCCTCTTGATGACAAAAAGATTCACCCGAATTCTTTAATCGTTTCTTGGCAATCGCAACTCTTAGCAATTCCGATCAATCGAATTTGGAACCGGGAACAGGCCTGTATGATTATCTTTCAGAACGATCTCTTCCACGGTTTTGGACTTTGAAAGATAGAAGGTAGAGCCTCTTCTATGAGCTTACATATGCGAAGTTAGTTTCGAGACTGCAAGCCGGTCATGAAGCGAACTTCAGAGTTGGTCCATCGACTCTAACTCAGAACCAAATCTTATGAATTTTTAACCTCCCGAGCCGGACACCCCTCTGTTTAGAAAAAGGTTCGGATTGCAGAATAGCTTTAGTCAGTTTTTTCAGAACTTAACTTTAAAGAATCAAATATATTTATGAACATAGTAGGCAAGGCTAGCTTTCCATTTTTAAGTTCAGGTATAACTATACCTATATGCCCAAATGCGGAAATAAAGATGCGATTCGTTTGTTTTGCAAACTAACTAAAAAAATTTCAGAGATTTTCTGATAAATAAATGTTTTGATCAAAGGCTTTGACTACACTTGTCTAAATATCAAACGTTTGCTTAGGCTGGAATGACACTTTCAGTTTTTAGGAACAATTTTAGTCAAAATATTCCGTCTATGAGGAAAAGACGTAGGTGTAAGCGAATCAAAGTGTGCTTGAATTGGCCGCACATTGTTTTTTAAGAGGCTGAGATGATACACAGCAACTGCTTTTGTCAATTATCTCAAAATTTCGACAATAATTGTCCCTAATAATGGAAAGCGTCATTCCAGCCTTACAGTTTTTCAAGAATTGATAATTTTTTTTTTCGCTGAAAGCTAACACCCAAATGCATCAAATCCATGTTTGAAATCTATTCAAAATAATTTTTATTTTAACGAAAACCGCTGTCAAAACTTTAAAAGCGTTTATCTCGAAACCGCTGTTTCCAAAATGGTTGCAAAAATATAAAGAGTACCTGATGATCGATTTTCAAATTTTTTTGTTGTTTAATTACTCCCAATACCCACCATTATGGTCGGAACTAGGATATTTGAGAGCGGTCAAGAAATTTCGGAGCTAAAACCGTAATCGAACCTTTTTCTGCGCATAACTTGAGTAACGTTCATCCGATTTTTATCATTTCTTTTGGCAACTCGATAAATAATGCTAATTTCTGACTATCTGTAGAAGATGCGAACCATCTATCTTCAAAATTGTGGATGATATAACGCTTTGTCTAAATGGCAAGGCGGAAGGGGGCGTGGCAATAACTGAAAATAAACTTGATCTGCCTGCAAGTACAAGAAATATATGGGCATTTCCACAGCAAGGTCAACCAAAAACCGAAAACATCTATTCATTAAATGCAGATAACTTATCCTATGTATATCAATATAAGTTCCTGAATCAACATTTGAATGTTATTTATGATTACGCAAAAGGATACATGTATAAATTTATTAAAAGCATCAGAAGTACGGCGTTAGAGATAGGCTTGTCACGTAACGTATGTCACGTTGCGTATCATAATGAGTCAAATATAAAAAAAGCAACATTTCTATTTGAGCGAATCAGCTATAAATATATAGCTACATCATTGCAGATCATATTTAAGTTAGTTGCATTAAAAAGCTCGAACGCATTCCACAGAGTTTTACTCTTTTGTGAATGCAGACAAAACGCACTTCCGTACTATGTCACGTTGCGAATGCCTTTTTGTCTGCCTGTATCTTGGGACCTTACTGTCGAGAACTCTCTTTTACATTAAATATAGTACTATACAAAAACACCAATATGCGGAAATTTATCATACAATTTTTCTTAGTTTTTCTTCATATCAAAGGCTGAAAAATTCGCACGACTGTCACATTCGTAGCTGTGGAAATGCCCATATGTCCCATACATGTCAAACCTCTATCTCTAACCATCTCAAATCTGCTTGTTCAAGGCTATATCGACTCGGCTATATGCTGATCAAGAAAGTGTATACTTTATAGGGTCGGAAATGATTCCTTCTCCTTGTTACATACTTTTGCACCAACTTAATGTACTCTATGTGCCTTTGGTACCAATTTGCCACTCAACTTCAACTTCAGTTGGCATAAAAAGAATTACTAAAATAAAATCAAAAACGCCTTAAATGGAAACTAAAACTGAAATATGCATTGTGAAACATTTTACAATTTTTAATTGAACATAAAACCAAATAAAAACTAAAAATTGGAAATTTGATTTGAAAGAGATGCAAATAAGGATGCAAAATCCAATTTCTGGAAACTCTGTGCCACCGAGGAATTTTTCGGTCGTTTTGCAAACTAATTTAGGCCAAAATTTCATCAAATTTTCTGATGAATTATGGTTTTGATGAAAGGCAAAATATCAAACGCTTGCTTTCAGTGTTTCATAGGCTTTAATCAATTTCAAATAGTTTACAGTTTAAGGTATTGAGTTAAGTGCAAAAAAGTGCGTACCCAGCTGGTTAAGATATTAAACACTTACTTATTGATAAACTACTCCTTGACACAGTATTCATCGCGTGAAAACTCTAACAAACTATTGCTAAAATTTATTTTAATGTTGAGCCAATAAAACGACTTCATTTTATATGTCTAAATATGGTTCTTTCCTTTTGCATTTTAATGCAATATTCAGATTCATAAAAGATTTTCCACTGCAAATATGTTACCTTTATTTCGATAGTTAAAAAAAAAGTTACTATACCTAAAATTTTTATATATAAATTTTTTTGTATTATAAAAAATTTACCAAAACTTCTATATTACTTTTCTTAAACCCCTAAAAAAATAGTTTTTGGATTTTTTTTTTCAAAATTTTTTAATTTGAACAAAATATTCAATTGCCATTCAATTAGAATCGCATATAGAAAATCAATTTTTCCCTCTCATAAATTGTTTTAATTTATTTTTAAACTCGCGCAGGACCTAGTCAATTTACCCAATCACACACACACAGACAGGTAAATCGCAGCACACACACACACAAGCATACATGCGAGTACCAAAAATAGCTGAAAAACTGTTGCAGTTTGCGCGCTCAAATGCAATATCCCCCCCCCAAAGAGTCTTTCAAGGCATTTAGAGCGCGCGCACAGTCAGCCACACAAATTGCTCAAACAATTAAACGGAATGTCTTTTTACGGTTTTTGGTAGATCTAAAGTATTTTCGGACAGCCGCTTCAAAAAACACTGAAACAACTTTCAAACTGATGGAGTGGATGCGCACGCGATACTTAACGAAGCGTTAGCAGCAGCACACAAAACTAAACTGAAAGAAGGCAGGCAGCTGGCAGCAGCCAGAAGCCAGGAGCCAGGACCTAGCCAGCAGCAGCAGCAGCCGCAGAGTTGTGTCCTTCGCCGAGTTGAGTTCGTGTGGCTTCGGTTATTTTGGCTTTGAATTAACAACAGCAGCCCTGGCCTAGAAATGTGATGCAGGGCCCCCGGGGGGGTCGCAGGTGTACCGAGACGAGCCAAAGTTGAGCACGCGCCAACTTTTGAAAAAGGGAGTGCAAGAGCCAGGGTGGGTAGAGGTAGAGGGATACTCTGTTTGAGCTCTCAAGGCAAATATAACTGTTGCACTTGAACTTCATTGGTGGCCAAGTGGATGAATGCGGTGGCTGTTCGTGTCGTATATGTGTTTGTATGTGTGTGTGGGGGCGCATGTGTGTGCGAAAGTGAAAGCCAGCAACAGGTTGTGTGCGCGCTCAACTTTCGCTGCATACTTTGCGGGGCAACGCAAAGCATTTTTGGTAACTCGATAAATATTTGTCAACAAAAAGCCAAAAAAAAAACATTGCCTCGCCCCCACATTTGTTTTTACAACCGTTTCACAAAATCAATGACAATGGTTTGTGCCCGTCCAAAAATAGGAAATCTCTAATGATTATCAAACAATACAAATGTTGGCCATTTAGCCAGGCAAACCCCCGAACAAAAAATGTGTGTGTGTGTGTGTGTGTGTGGGCTTAAGCACTCTCATAGACGTGGGTGTACATATGTTGTTTGCTCAAGATAAGCTTACGAAAATAGTCGCAGAAGTAACTGAACTGTGTGGAAAGAGCTGGCCAGGTATAAAGCAATGAAGTTGTCAACTAGTTACGAGGGCAGTTTGTTGAGTCAGTGACTTTTTGAAATGTTTTTTTTATACAATCATTTAGAACAGCGATGCCCAGCCGTATGCTCTTTGGGTACGTTTTGTTATTGCAATTGCACCAAATATAGGAAATCAATGATCGTATACATGCAGGGCGCGAGGCATACAGAACGACACACACGCTAACGATTTCGTATGTATGCGACGCTTAGAACAAGAACCGGTTTTGTTCTCTTCTTTGATTGGTGTTTGCGAGCGTAAGCAAACTGACCAACAACAATTTCATTATTGGTATTGGTGCTTATCTTTGTGAGTATTGGTGAGTGCTCTGTCGAATGCTGCTTTTGGGCATGTCTGATTTAGAATGTGTTTGACAACCTCGTAAATATTGTCGAAATTGGTAAAACGCCAAAAAGAAAGGCTAGACCTGTGATTTGATAATGATCAAAACATTCGAACAAATGTAAGCCACCGACTCTTCGGGGTTTTCCGGTCTTTATTTACACAACTACTACATATTTATATTTTCAATACGGTCTCTGTCCATTTATATACACTCGTCCGTCTCGGTCAGCGTCCATCTCCTACTACTCCACAATCCACTAACACCTCCTTCTATGCTCGCATCATCCATCCAGTGTGACCATCCTCTCAACCGTTAGCACTTCCTGGCTGCTCAACATCTTTGGAGCCCATAGAGGCACCTAGAGGCGACACGCTAAGTCACATTAGGCTGATGTCAGAGTGCGCGCGATAAGCGATGCTACTCGAGAAACGATAATATTTCTTGCTAAGAGCAATGCGCGAAGATGACATAGTGATAGCTTTAAGCGAAGCGAGTTGCATTGATCAATTTTAATTTGCTGTCAGAATTTACCATGATTTAATAATTCAAGGTGAGGCCAGTAGTGAGAGCATGCAACTCGAAATGAAAAAGCAGAGTTTAATAATTTATACAATGATTTACGAAAATATCCAGAAAAGCTTTTTAATTATTTGCGGATGTCAATTTCGACGTTTGAATACATATTTAAAAAAAATAGCAGTAGATTGGAGAAACGTTGGTTAAATTTTGTTATTCATCCCATATTGCCTTGTCAAAAATTAGTAGTAGTGTAACCTTGAGGTAAGATTTTAAACTGATAAATATATTTCTTTTTGAACCCGAACAGTTTTAAAATTCACCATTTTGGATTGAAATAAAAAAAATAGAGGAAAGCTAACTTCGGCTCGACCAAAGTTTATATACATTTGTAGCTTGTATGATTTATATAAATTAGTAGCCTGATTCCACTGACACAAATATGTATATTCGGCCAAATGTACACATTTTTGACAAGGGCTCCTATATACATTTTCTACACCTAATTTCTATGGCAGCTGTACTATATAGTTGTCCTTTCAAACTTGGTGGAATTATGTGAAAGCATAGAAAACTTGTAAATACAAGGTTCGGGGACGTTTGCGTTGAAGACATAAAAGTTTTTCTTACTAAAACAACATTTTCAACGGATGGTTCCTATGGCAGCTTCCGACAAATGTGCAGCGTATTTGTACCAAAAGGCTTCGTGCAAAGTTTGGTTAAGATAGCTTTAAAACTGACGGAGGAGATAGCATAGAAACAGACGGACAGACGGACGGACGGACAGACGGACATGGCTATATCAACTCAGCTCGTCATGCTGATCAAATATATATATGCTTTGTGTGGTCGGAAATGCTTCCTTCTTCTACTCCCAAGTAAATGTGATTTACCGTTTTGCAAAAAAATTTTTGTTAATTTTTTAAACAATTTCAAAAATTGTCAAAAACGAAAAAATGGGAAAAAGGGTTGTTTAAAAACTTGTTTGTTGCTATAGTTTATGTATAATTTTTTCTCAGTGATAACCACCATGATATAGGTTCTAAGAATATACATTTTATTACCCTAAACATAACTTAAATTACGGTGCTTTCAAAAAGAGATGGAGACTTTTATAGTTTAAAAGATATTAATAATTGAAGTTACAAACAATTAAAAATATTCCCTTAAAAAAGCTTTGCCACGAAGTCAGTTTTAAAGCAATGTGATTGAAACTGGGCAATTAAGCTTTATATTCATCAAGCTTTTAAAAAATGTCCACTTCTCGCAGATCGAACCGAAAGTCACGTTTTTGTGGGAGTGTGAAGATCAAGTTTCGGATTTTTGTTTATTTAAATCCAAAATGATGAATTTTAAAACCGTTCGGTTTCAAAAAGAATGACCCATATTGATGATTTACAATAGGAAGAAGCTAAGAATGCAACAAAAAGTACGTGCGATCTGAGCGAGTTCAAGCAGTTTGCAACTTGCTTTCTCGCATCGCTGTCGCTTTATCGCATGCACTCGCATATCGCTCCGCCCTCACTCTGACACATTTTGTGTATTACAGTAAACAGTACAGGTGTAATTTACAGTATATACCCACACTGTGGAAAGATATAAAAGTGGTTTTCATACCAAAGGCAGGAAAAGCCTTGCATGTCAGACCAAATGACTTCAGCCCGATCAGCCTGTCATCTTTTCTCCTCAAAACACTGGAGAGACTAATAGATGCCCATCTAAGGCAGACAATAACCCATCCACTCTGTCCCCAGCGCAGCACGCATACAGCAAGGGAAGGTCAACAGAAACAGCACTCCACTCTCTTGTCTCGAAAGTTGAGAAATCACTCGAGGCACAAGAATATGCGCTTAGGGCATTCATCGACATCGAGGGTCCCCTTAAAAAATGTTCTCCTCAACGCTATCACCTTTGCCTTGACAAATCTAAATGTGGAGGCACCCCTGGTGGAGTTCATGCGACTCATGCTTACCAGCAGGGTGGTTAACTCGCAACTAGGAGATGCCTGCGCACGAAGATATGTAAGCACTGCTCAAGGAGGTGTTCTTTCGCAATTCCTTTGGGTGGTAACAGTCAACGAATTGTTGCGACTCATGGAATCGCGAGGACACACGGTATTAGCGTAATCACAAGAGGCAAATTTCCTCATACTCTCTGCAACCTGATGCAGGAAGCACTCTCAACACTTTCAAATTGGACGACACAAAGTGGTCTTAGAGTCAATCCAACCAAAACTGGGTATAGGGGTATTTTTTTAGGGTTTTTTAAGCTTTTGTGCTCCCATTATAGCTTACAATCCACTTAACATAAATAAATATTTATTTGTTCTGGAAATAGGCCTTTATAAAGAAAATAACGAACATTTTTGCGCTCTGCTAAAGCTGCTGCTAGTTGGCTCAATTATGTTGTTATTCCGAAAAGCGACGAATTAAACAAACATATACCGCCAAACTTTTTGAGTTTCGGTTCACCGAGCTGGTTCAGAAGGTCGCTGAACTTAGGTTTGGGTTCGAAACGGGGTTTAAGAAACAAACATGCACGTATATTGAAACAAACTTAAACATTTTATTTATACATATATAGAAGTTTAGAGGTTTGATAATATCATATTCGTGCTTGGATAATCGAACATTTAATCTTGACCACTAGGTCAAGAAGTCTTGGAGCAATGAGTATTAGCAATCAAATTTACGCTGCCTTTCAATTTTGAGTGGTGTTAAGCGACAGTCCGCATTGAGATGGTAATTGTCTACATTGGAAATCACAGTGGTTAGAGTCTATAGATTCTAGTCAGTGAATAATTTATGTTTCTTAAGACACAAACACACCACAAAGGAGGATGGTCGACTGTATAGCCTTTTTAAGAACCTCCCGGTTCTAACATTAGCAGGCTTTCTCAGAGGCCATCTCATGCCAGCATTGCTTATGACTAGACATCGGCTTTTTAAATGAAAGTTGATTGAGTTGATAATCATATGGATTTATGCTAATGTAAAAACCCACTTTCCATTGGAAACTGCATATTCAATATATGCAAATAAATATGCACGTTTGCATATTGCGCATACTTATTTGCATAAATATGCAAAATTTACAATAAATATGAAAAATATGTAATTGTATAAAAAATGTATAAAAATGGCGATATGTACAAAAAATCTCATTTTTGAGCTTAGATTATTATAAAGAATATATAGATGGCATATATAGACGGTTAAATGGAAGTTGTAGACCGAGAAAATGAAAGGTGTACCTTGAAAGTTCTAAAAAATTGGGAAATTTCTAAATTGTTCATTAATTTCAGATTTTTATGAAGATTTTATGGACGGCTAGAGTACACGGGTAAATAAAGGAGATGTGGAACAAATGGTCAAAAAAATCAAATCAAATTTTCAAAGGACCTAAGATAACTATGAAGGTTGGATAGATGGCAATTGAAGACGCGTATATAAGAGGCTTAGACCAAAAACCGCGAAATCAAATTTTCATTTGAGTATTTACGTTGGTGAATAAGAGGCGTGGATTGAACAGGTCAAAATTTGAGGCAATAGTAGACGGGTAAAAATAGGAAGTGTATATAAAAAAAAATCGCGAAATTTTCAAAATTATTATTTGAGTTTTGATTTTTCGCGAAATTCGCTCAATTTTATGAGTTTTGGGAATCATTAAGATGTTATGGATGGCAATTGTGGACGCGTAAATGGTTAAATCCAACGCTCCAAAAAGTTGCGAAATTTATAATGTAGACAGGTAAATTGACGGGTCAAGATCAAGCGGACAAAAAATCCGGATATATACAAAATTTTATGATTAGTTCAGATTAACATGAAGATTTAATAGTTGGCAATTAAAGACGGGTATATAGGAGGTGTCGGTCAATCGGTTTAAAGAAATTTTAACATTTGCTAAATTCTTATATGATTTTAGATTGACACGAAGACGGGTATATCGACGAGTATATAGGAGGTGAAAATCATACGAACCAAAAACTCGTGAAATTCGAAAAAAAATTTTACGAGCTTAGATTATCATGAAGATTTAATAGATGGCAATTGTATATTAAGCTTCTCTTCTTCGTATTGTGTTTAAAATTCTAAATGGGGCGCAGCAACGCCCTCCGGGTGGCTGGTATGTAAATATGTATTGCAAAACAGTTTGATGACAAATCACTTAGCCATTTTTGAATTAAAATGTGTTTTTATCACTAATTTTCTGCATTTTAATTGATTACAAGTTGAATTGGTGACGTTACTTTACAAGTTCAAACAGATTTGCAACAAAATCAGAAAATTTTTAGCACTGAAACATTATGTAATTTAATAAAAACAGGTTTTTTGCATATTCTGCATATTTTGCATACTTTGGATATTTTTTTATGCAAATATGCAATTTATTCAAAATTGTTTTTAGAAGACTAAGATCATTGATCAATAAAAATAAGATGTGTGCAATCAGAACTTAAATCGGACATGCGGCTCAAAATATGCAAATATGATGTCTTCTTATGACTGTTTGAATTCCAAAGGCAGCACATGTAAAAAAAACTGACAACCACAGACAACGCCAAATCTTCTGTTCTGTTAACACACTTGGTATAAGTTATTCATTAGTGTGTTTTCCACGGCAATCTTTAATTATTACTGACTCCATCGTTGGATAACACAAATATATGAGTAGAAAAAGTGCGCTAGACTGATGAATACTATCAAATTCGACATTATTAAATTCTTTACAATGATAGTTTTTTCAAAACTTTAAAGCTTAAAGATTGATTTTTATCTTCATCAGAAGATAAACCTTCACGACAGAATTCACAAAAGTTGCATTAAATTTATTGAATCATGTGGCGAGAGCCAAGCACAATTTACATGTCACTCTACATTTTTTCTCTGGGTGTATGGCCAAGTAACGGTACTTGACAGCTGTTGCCCAATTACACACAACAGGCGGGAAAACACATACAAACACACACACACACATATGTACAGAGTACAATGTATACACAAGGCTACAAAGCGGAATCGACTCGAATGTGCGTCAATATTGGTGGCTGGGGGGTGGGGCATGGAGCGTAGTCGTGTGTGTGTTCATGCATCAAGCAGCGCTTCAGAGTTGCCAAAACTAACCTTTAAGGCTAACAACAAAGGGAATAAATCTGAAATTGTCCATTCACTTACCGTCAAAGCAATGCCCACGGTGGCCGAGAAGGAGCCCAAACGAAACTCGCCCGTATTGTATTTAACTAGAAAGGAGGTTTTGCCCACGCCCGAGTCACCCAGCAGTATCGTCTTATGATTAACGGTATCATCGAAGGGGGGTATATGGGCGGTCGGTTGGGTCGAATGCATATCCACCTCATCATAGCGATACGAGCGCCAGCCATCGTCATAGTCTTCGTAGTCGTAGTGCTCATGGCCATAGGCGTACATTTGCAGAGCCTCTCGGGAGGGTCGATAGCCGGGATATCCGGAGGCGGATTTTTGAACGGGCGCCATAAGGGAATCGTCGTGATAGTGATGGCTACTCGTCAGGCTCTGTTGGCTGTGATGATGTTGAGTTGTTGTTGTGGCGGATGGGGGCGCAGCGGGGGGATTGTAACAGCCGTCGCCAAAGGGACGGCGTCGTAGTTCTTCGATGCGAGCTTGTGTGGTTTCCTGATCCTCGAATACATCATCGCTCATACTGCTGGCATCATCATGATGTGTGGTGCCCGCAGCGGCTGTTGTAGTCATTTTGGCTTGTGTCTTGGCCAAAGCTCTGGTTGAGCTTTTATCCTGAGCTTTTACTATCTCTTTTGCGTCTATGATTTTGACATATGATTACTTTGCGTGGTCCGGTTTAATGTCCTGAGCTTTTGGAAAGCTTTCTTGCTCTCTCTCTCTTTATGACTTTGACATTTGACTAAGTACTCCGCCTCCGCTCTGCTTCCGTCCGGTTGTATGGCACGTTTTCTGAATGAATTTGGTTTTTGGGGGTTTTGGGGTGCGTTGCTATTATTATTATTTTCTATCGGCAATAAGCTTTATACTTTATTATGTTTGCTAGCTTTACAAATATTACAAATTCCATAAACGTAGATTCGTTTTTGTTTTTTTATTTAGCAAATTGAACTTTGTATTGGTTGTTGCTTGGTGTTTTGGTTTTAAAGCCACTAAGTAAATATTCTCTATGTATAAATTGTAACTAGCTAAACATATTGACTTAACATTATTTGGGGTTTATTATGCTCTAATTGGTGCTGTTTTTTCACTAGGTTTTTTTTTATAAATTTATTTCGCTTGGTGTTTTTCTTTTTGTTCTGGTTAAAGCTTTTTTGTTGATTTTCTTTTTGGGTTACTCGTCTCTCTCTCTCTCTCTGTCTCTCTCTCTCTTTTTCGGCGAAAAATATTGCGTTTGATTCGTGGCTTTTGTTGTTGTTTTTTGGTGTTTTGTTGTTATTTCACTATCACAGCATAAATAAAATAGAAATGTCAACGAATGTTGCCCCTTATCCCCGTCGCGCTTTTGCCCCCACCACGCGAACCCCTCGGCCAACACACAATTTGTATAAAAAAATGCCTCAGTTCTGCAGTGCTTCAGTTCCTTTCAACTCATCACACAGAGCCAAACTGCGCCTAGCGCCACAAGCTTTGACAGATGTACGTGTTAATTAACAGGACTCTTAAGGGGGACATTTTTACTGCCCGCTTAGTAGGAATTGTGCTTTTAGTGTGACCAGATTGCAGGTCAAAGCGATAGGGCTTTTGTGTTTGCGGACGCACTATGGCTCATTTGACGAAAACTTGCGGTAAAACTTTATTTGCTGTCATCTATTAGTGGTATTTCTGGAAGCGATTTAGATTTGCTCACTGATTTGATTTCGTGAACAGTTGTCAGTGTGACCGAACATCTGATTCATCTGAAAGTAAATCTCAACATCCTGCACTAAGAAAAAAACGACCTTCCAAAGCCCGACGTTCACCGAAAAACACCACTAAAAAGCTTTCTTACTAAAACTGGCACAAATCATAACCGAAGTGCGAACATCGCACCTTAAGAAATATTTAACATTCTACAATAATTATTAACCGTTAAGAACAAGAAAAAAAACCAAAAAAAAATCGAAAATATCTTCGGGTCCGCACTGACTTGAACTCACGACATACAAGGCAAAGATCTCAGCAACCAGAGCTTTGCCTTCAGCGTACGTTCTTTACAGCATTTCGCCGCAACGTGGCGAGTGAGGTCGATAGTCGTGATCAAGATATACTTAACAATGTAGCCGCATTCGCTCTCTCGCTCTCTTTGCTTACTTCTTAAATGTCACTCTGTAAACAACCTTTGTGAGCGACGCTTCTCCGCCGACGAATTTTTTTGTGTTCAGCTTCTTATTTAAGAAGTTGTGAGAGAGCGAGTGCGGCTACCTTGTTAAGTATATCTTGGCCGTGATGGTTGAGATTATGGGTTCGATCCCTAGAGATGGAAGATTAGGTTAAAAACCAAAAAAAAAGTAAATCAAAAAAAAACTTAAATAAAATTAAAATTTATTTACTTTTGAAAAAAAAGGAAAGAATTTGTAAAAAAAATGTTTTCCAGCATTTTTATTGCGATCAGAAAATGTTCTTAAAACATGCCCAAGCCGTTCATAAAGTGAGCCCGAAATGTTTATAATAGGATACCCGCTGTTAACTGTTCAAGAAAAAGCGGGATTACTCAACTTTTGTCAACGAATGGGCTTGATTTCGGTAAATTTGGAACGAATTTTTTTCTGAGTGTGATTTATGTTCGTTATGGACAAAGAAAGAAGAGAACATTGAGCCGCAAGGTGTAGCTGCCTCTGCAGACTGCGTTGTTGTGGAAGGATTTGAGCATCTGAAGGACAGGCAGAACATCAACGCCATAGACGAATTTGAGTTCCTTGATGAATCTCAAACTTGCTCAACTAGCCGCTTCGTGCATGCCTCAAAAAAGATCTTAAGAGTGTAAACATTGTATTTATCACTGCACATATTAATTATAAGAGTATCCATTAGTAATCATTGTTATCATCACTGTATAAATCAATTATAGAAATACCCACTATGAACACATATAAATAGTTGTAAGAATGCCCTTAGGCTTTTGGTATTATATAAGTAGTGAAGTTTGGTCACACTAACAAGCAAGATGGCGAACTTGGCGTCACTTGAGAAATGAGAGTTGCGAAATAAAGACGTAAAATCGTACAAAAGACACTGATTTACAAGAGCAAGAACAAAAAAGTATGAAATGTTAGAAGAAATAGTGACATACAATATTATGGGAGATCTGTATATATATTGAATCGCGAACATTAAGCATTCTGCCCCTAGCTACACCCAATTTACAAGATTCAAGCATTTGATAAGGGTAAACTGGGAGAGCAGTGCCGATGCTTTAGATGAAAACATTCATATACCACATCATATAGTACATGATTTTTATTTTGAATGATGAGGAAAGCTTTAATGTTAGCTCGTCAGTTGACGCGGAAGAAAGAGCAAAACTATACATAATTATTGGGTTGAAGGAACTATGGCAAAGCCATGACGACACGTTGGACCGGTGGCCCTCTCGGGGAAAAGATTAATTTAATTGTTAATTACTTGCCGGAGGATATGATAGAAATAATTGCCGAATTTGGTAACATTCGCAAGTCCAAGATCGTGCGTGATACGCTCACGGAACTCAGCCGGAGCGAATAGTTCCCGATACATAATTATTGGGGTGAAGGAACTGTGTCAAAACCATGACCCCACGCTACGCCACTGACTGGGGACGACACGTTGGACCGGTGGCCCTCTCGGGGAAAAGATTAATTTAATTGTTAATTACTTGCCGGAGGATATGATAGAAATAATTGCCAAATTTGGTAACATTCGCAAGTCCAAGATCGTGCGTGATACGCTCACGGAACTCAGCCGGAGCGAAAAGTTCCCGATACATAATTATTGGGGTGAAGGAACTGTGTCAAAACCATGACCCCACGCTACGCCACTGACTGGGGAAGACACGTTGGACCGGTGGCCCTCTCGGGGAAAAGATTAATTTAATTGTTAATTACTTGCCGGATGATATGGAAGAAATAATTGCCAAATTTGGTAACATTCGCAAGTCCAAGATCGTGCGTGATACGCTCACGGAACTCAGCCGGAGCGAATAGTTCCCGATACATAATTATTGGGGTGAAGGAACTGTGTCAAAACCATGACCCCACGCTACGCCACTGACTGGGGACGACACGTTGGACCGGTGGCCCTCTCGGGGAAAAGATTAATTTAATTGTTAATTACTTGCCGGAGGATATGATAGAAATAATTGCCAAATTTGGTAACATTCGCAAGTCCAAGATCGTGCGTGATACGCTCACGGAACTCAGCCGGAGCGAATAGTTCCCGATACATAATTATTGGGGTGAAGGAACTGTGTCAAAACCATGACCCCACGCTACGCCACTGACTGGGGACGACACGTTGGACCGGTGGCCTTCTCGGGGAAAAGATTAATTTAATTGTTAATTACTTGCCGGAGGATATGATAGAAATAATTGCCAAATTTGGTAACATTCGCAAGTCCAAGATCGTGCGTGATACGCTCACGGAACTCAGCCGGAGCGAATAGTTCCCGATACATAATTATTGGGGTGAAGGAACTGTGTCAAAACCATGACCCCACGCTACGCCACTGACTGGGGACGACACGTTGGACCGGTGGCCCTCTCGGGGAAAAGATTAATTTAATTGTTAATTACTTGCCGGAGGATATGATAGAAATAATTGCCAAATTTGGTAACATTCGCAAGTCCAAGATCGTGCGTGATACGCTCACGGAACTCAGCCGGAGCGAATAGTTCCCGATACATAATTATTGGGGTGAAGGAATTGTGTCAAAACCATGACCCCACGCTACGCCACTGACTGGGGACGACACGTTGGACCGGTGGCCTTCTCGGGGAAAAGATTAATTTAATTGTTAATTACTTGCCGGAGGATATGATAGAAATAATTGCCAAATTTGGTAACATTCGCAAGTCCAAGATCGTGCGTGATACGCTCACGGAACTCAGCCGGAGCGAATAGTTCCCGATACATAATTATTGGGGTGAAGGAACTGTGTCAAAACCATGACCCCACGCTACGCCACTGACTGGGGAAGACACGTTGGACCGGTGGCCTTCTCGGGGAAAAGATTCATTTAATTGTAAATTATTTACCGGATGATATGGAAGAAATAATTGCCAAATTTGGTAACATTCGCAAGTCCAAGATCGTGCGTGATACGCTCACGGAACTCAGCCGGAGCGAATAGTTCCCGATACATAATTATTGGGGTGAAGGAACTGTGTCAAAACCATGACCCCACGCTACGCCACTGACTGGGGACGACACGTTGGACCGGTGGCCCTCTCGGGGAAAAGATTAATTTAATTGTTAATTACTTGCCGGAGGATATGATAGAAATAATTGCCAAATTTGGTAACATTCGCAAGTCCAAGATCGTGCGTGATACGCTCACGGAACTCAGCCGGAGCGAATAGTTCCCGATACATAATTATTGGGGTGAAGGAACTGTGTCAAAACCATGACCCCACGCTACGCCACTGACTGGGGACGACACGGTGGACCGCTGGACTTCTCGGGGAAAAGATTCATTTAATTGTAAATTATTTACCGGATGATATGGAAGAAATTATTGCCAAATTTGGTAACATTCGCAAGTCCAAGATCGTGCGTGATACGCTCACGGAACTCAGCCGGAGCGAATAGTTCCCGATACATAATTATTGGGGTGAAGGAACTGTGTCAAAACCATGACCCCACGCTACACCACTGACTGGGGACGACACGTTGGACCGGTGGCCTTCTCGGGGAAAAGATTAATTTAATTGTAAATTATTTACCGGATGATATGGAAGAAATTATTGCCAAATTTGGTAACATTCGCAAGTCCAAGATCGTGCGTGATACGCTCACGGAACTCAGCCGGAGCGAATAGTTCCCGATACATAATTATTGGGGTGAAGGAACTGTGTCAAAACCATGACCCCACGCTACGCCACTGACTGGGGACGACACGTTGGACCGGTGGCCTTCTCGGGGAAAAGATTAATTTAATTGTTAATTACTTGCCGGAGGATATGATAGAAATAATTGCCAAATTTGGTAACATTCGCAAGTCCAAGATCGTGCGTGATACGCTCACGGAACTCAGCCGGAGCGAATAGTTCCCGATACATAATTATTGGGGTGAAGGAACTGTGTCAAAACCATGACCCCACGCTACACCACTGACTGGGGACGACACGTTGGACCGGTGGCCTTCTCGGGAAAAAGATTAATTTAATTGTTAATTACTTGCCGGAGGATATGATAGAAATAATTGCCAAATTTGGTAACATTCGCAAGTCCAAGATCGTGCGTGATACGCTCACGGAACTCAGCCGGAGCGAATAGTTCCCGATACATAATTATTGGGGTGAAGGAACTGTGTCAAAACCATGACCCCACGCTACGCCACTGACTGGGGACGACACGGTGGACCGCTGGACTTCTCGGGGAAAAGATTCATTTAATTGTAAATTATTTACCGGATGATATGGAAGAAATTATTGCCAAATTTGGTAACATTCGCAAGTCCAAGATCGTGCGTGATACGCTCACGGAACTCAGCCGGAGCGAATAGTTCCCGATACATAATTATTGGGGTGAAGGAACTGTGTCAAAACCATGACCCCACGCTACGCCACTGACTGGGGACGACACGTTGGACCGGTGGCCTTCTCGGGGAAAAGATTAATTTAATTGTTAATTACTTGCCGGAGGATATGATAGAAATAATTGCCAAATTTGGTAACATTCGCAAGTCCAAGATCGTGCGTGATACGCTCACGGAACTCAGCCGGAGCGAATAGTTCCCGATACATAATTATTGGGGTGAAGGAACTGTGTCAAAACCATGACCCCACGCTACGCCACTGACTGGGGACGACACGTTGGACCGGTGGCCCTCTCGGGGAAAAGATTAATTTAATTGTTAATTACTTGCCGGAGGATATGATAGAAATAATTGCCAAATTTGGTAACATTCGCAAGTCCAAGATCGTGCGTGATACGCTCACGGAACTCAGCCGGAGCGAATAGTTCCCGATACATAATTATTGGGGTGAAGGAATTGTGTCAAAACCATGACCCCACGCTACGCCACTGACTGGGGACGACACGTTGGACCGGTGGCCTTCTCGGGGAAAAGATTAATTTAATTGTTAATTACTTGCCGGAGGATATGATAGAAATAATTACCAAATTTGGTAACATTCGCAAGTCCAAGATCGTGCGTGATACGCTCACGGAACTCAGCCGGAGCGAATAGTTCCCGATACATAATTATTGGGGTGAAGGAACTGTGTCAAAACCATGACCCCACGCTACGCCACTGACTGGGGAAGACACGTTGGACCGGTGGCCTTCTCGGGGAAAAGATTCATTTAATTGTAAATTATTTACCGGATGATATGGAAGAAATAATTGCCAAATTTGGTAACATTCGCAAGTCCAAGATCGTGCGTGATACGCTCACGGAACTCAGCCGGAGCGAATAGTTCCCGATACATAATTATTGGGGTGAAGGAACTGTGTCAAAACCATGACCCCACGCTACGCCACTGACTGGGGACGACACGTTGGACCGGTGGCCCTCTCGGGGAAAAGATTAATTTAATTGTTAATTACTTGCCGGAGGATATGATAGAAATAATTGCCAAATTTGGTAACATTCGCAAGTCCAAGATCGTGCGTGATACGCTCACGGAACTCAGCCGGAGCGAATAGTTCCCGATACATAATTATTGGGGTGAAGGAACTGTGTCAAAACCATGACCCCACGCTACACCACTGACTGGGGACGACACGTTGGACCGGTGGCCTTCTCGGGGAAAAGATTAATTTAATTGTAAATTATTTACCGGATGATATGGAAGAAATTATTGCCAAATTTGGTAACATTCGCAAGTCCAAGATCGTGCGTGATACGCTCACGGAACTCAGCCGGAGCGAATAGTTCCCGATACATAATTATTGGGGTGAAGGAACTGTGTCAAAACCATGACCCCACGCTACGCCACTGACTGGGGACGACACGGTGGACCGCTGGACTTCTCGGGGAAAAGATTCATTTAATTGTAAATTATTTACCGGATGATATGGAAGAAATTATTGCCAAATTTGGTAACATTCGCAAGTCCAAGATCGTGCGTGATACGCTCACGGAACTCAGCCGGAGCGAATAGTTCCCGATACATAATTATTGGGGTGAAGGAACTGTGTCAAAACCATGACCCCACGCTACGCCACTGACTGGGGACGACACGTTGGACCGGTGGCCTTCTCGGGGAAAAGATTAATTTAATTGTTAATTACTTGCCGGAGGATATGATAGAAATAATTGCCAAATTTGGTAACATTCGCAAGTCCAAGATCGTGCGTGATACGCTCACGGAACTCAGCCGGAGCGAATAGTTCCCGATACATAATTATTGGGGTGAAGGAACTGTGTCAAAACCATGACCCCACGCTACGCCACTGACTGGGGACGACACGGTGGACCGCTGGACTTCTCGGGGAAAAGATTCATTTAATTGTAAATTATTTACCGGATGATATGGAAGAAATTATTGCCAAATTTGGTAACATTCGCAAGTCCAAGATCGTGCGTGATACGCTCACGGAACTCAGCCGGAGCGAATAGTTCCCGATACATAATTATTGGGGTGAAGGAACTGTGTCAAAACCATGACCCCACGCTACGCCACTGACTGGGGACGACACGTTGGACCGGTGGCCTTCTCGGGGAAAAGATTAATTTAATTGTAAATTATTTACCGGATGATATGGAAGAAATTATTGCCAAATTTGGTAACATTCGCAAGTCCAAGATCGTGCGTGATACGCTCACGGAACTCAGCCGGAGCGAATAGTTCCCGATACATAATTATTGGGGTGAAGGAACTGTGTCAAAACCTTGACCCCACGCTACGCCACTGACTGGGGACGACACGTTGGACCGGTGGCCTTCTCGGGGAAAAGATTAATTTAATTGTTAATTACTTGCCGGAGGATATGATAGAAATAATTGCCAAATTTGGTAACATTCGCAAGTCCAAGATCGTGCGTGATACGCTCACGGAACTCAGCCGGAGCGAATAGTTCCCGATACATAATTATTGGGGTGAAGGAACTGTGTCAAAACCATGACCCCACGCTACGCCACTGACTGGGGACGACACGGTGGACCGCTGGACTTCTCGGGGAAAAGATTCATTTAATTGTAAATTATTTACCGGATGATATGGAAGAAATAATTGCCAAATTTGGTAACATTCGCAAGTCCAAGATCGTGCGTGATACGCTCACGGAACTCAGCCGGAGCGAATAGTTCCCGATACATAATTATTGGGGTGAAGGAACTGTGTCAAAACCATGACCCCACGCTACGCCACTGACTGGGGACGACACGTTGGACCGGTGGCCTTCTCGGGGAAAAGATTAATTTAATTGTCAATTACTTGCCGGAGGATATGGGAGAAATAATTGCCAAATTTGGTAACATTCGCAAGTCCAAGATCGTGCGTGATACGCTCACGGAACTCAGCCGGAGCGAATAGTTCCCGATACATAATTATTGGGGTGAAGGAACTGTGTCAAAACCATGACCCCACGCTACGCCACTGACGGGACGACACGTTGGACCGGTGGCCTTCTCGGGGAAAAGATTCATTTAATTGTCAATTACTTGCCGGAGGATATGGGAGAAATAATTGCCAAATTTGGTAACATTCGCAAGTCCAAGATCGTGCGTGATACGCTCACGGAACTCAGCCGGAGCGAATAGTTCCCGATACATAATTATTGGGGTGAAGGAATTGTGTCAAAACCATGACCCCACGCTATGCCACTGACTGGGGACGACACGGTGGCCTTCTCGGGGAAAAGATTAATTTAATTGTTAATTACTTGCCGGAGGATATGGAAGAAATAATTGCCAAATTTGGTAACATTCGCAAGTCCAAGATCGTGCGTGATACGCTCACGGAACTCAGCCGGAGCGAATAGTTCCCGATACATAATTATTGGGGTGAAGGAATTGTGTCAAAACCATGACCCCACGCTACGCCACTGACTGGGGACGACACGGTGAACCGGTGGCCTTCTCGGGGAAAAGATTCATTTAATTGTAAACTATTTACCGGATGATATGGAAGAAATTATTGCCAAATTTGGTAACATTCGCAAGTCCAAGATCGTGCGTGATACGCTCACGGAACTCAGCCGGAGCGAATAGTTCCCGATACATAATTATTGGGGTGAAGGAACTGTGTCAAAACCATGACCCCACGCTACGCCACGCTAAGTGGAACAGAATTCTTTGCAGAGTTACCCAAAATGGTGCTCAAAAAACTGTACCAAAAGAAGCTGCGCTGCATCTAACACAAATCAACCATTTAATTCACCCATACAAGGTAAATCAAAAATAGCGGCACTAAACCGTTAGTTTCCCCGTTCATTCGTTGAAATGTTCTGTTTGTCCGTTTCTTGTCCATGGAATGAGAAGCGGATTTTATTTTAACCACTCCCTAAAACGATTTATTTCGGCTAGTATTTTCAGCCACATGCCCAATATTTTATAAACTATAGTCCTCCGCTTATTCAAATAAAAACACTGTTTTTACAAAAATAAGAATTATTTGTTTTTCCACTTTGTTGTACTTTTTTTTGTGGGAAATTAAAACATTATTATTAAATTTTTTTCTTTTTTTTAACAAAGAAATATAAATTATTTTTAAACATGTCGAGTCGAAACCTCGTTGTAGTTTTTCCTACTTTTTAATTAAATTTAGGCACCAGGAGCAAACTCGACCACCGCTTGCGACAGCCGTAGCCAAAGTGAGCAAAATCCGCGACGAGTGTTTATAGAGATGACAAGATGGCTGTGCTATCGATAACGATAGTTGTTGTTCGTGACTCGATAGCGATAACAATTAGAGATGAGCAATTGTTACCGGTCACTGTTTTACACTGCGACTGTCTGCAGACAGATGAGGTTAAATTTTTGTCACGCTTGCACATATACTACGTGTATCACAGATGAGAAAAGGATAGATAATATAAAAATAATTGTTATATTGGGTGTAAGAGAGCAACAGTCTGAACAAATTGCAACCGACACTGTTAGGCCACCGCTGCTTGCGTCGCAGCCACTTTGAACAAACTTACGTTAAATTTTAAAGGGCTGATTTTTCGACATCAGTTTTCGCAATCAAAAGAAATCAAATAATTCAACAATCGGCATTTTGCTATACATAATTAAAAAATAAAATAAATAATTTATTTTTACCATTTATAAGCCCATTTTGCCACTTTAAACGATCAACAGGCACAGCAGGGTTACATTGCCACCAATATCAATCATTTACAAGTCCTAAATCACTCGATTTAATTGCAAAATAGCCTTACTAAAACCCCGCCAAATTAAACTATCGAGTGTACAATCATCGACTGCAAAACCATAGACTACTCATCGATTCCCAATCGCCCTATCGATTGTAAATATGGCGTCGCGATAACAGCTAGAAGAAGAGCTAAATAGAGTGCCGCTGTAAAATTCTGGATTTAAGGCTATTTACAACGTAATACAAGAGAAACATAGTTTAATTAACAACAAAAGCCTCAATTAAAACAAGCAGCAAAGTTTCAACTGTAAAGATTAAAAGCAACGATGACGGGACGGGGCAAGACGGGCGGCAAAGGAAAAGTGGTGCGAGATAATGTGCAAGATGATATGGACGATTTTCTGGTTTATGCAGCGGAGAAAATTATCCAGAAGCGCGTTAGAAAGGTAAATAAACAACAAAAAAGTTGGAGTCCATAATGGGGAAATTGTATTAAGAAATATGCGCAGCAGACCAAACACAAGGTCGCATGTCCTTGGAAATTTGAGACAGAGGACATCTGGTGGCAGCTGCAGAGCGGAGGTGTCTTGTCTGTGTCTCCTGACTCGTGCTGCTTAATGCAGGCAGCAGCAACCACCATTTGCGCGCATTTGTGTGTGTATGAGTGAGTGTGTGTGTGTGTGTTGGTGTGCGTGCGTGTGTTGTTTTTGTTTGCGTTTCTATAATGAAAAATCAATTGAAGGAAAACTAATTCTCTTTCTCCATTTTTAAGGGCACGGTGGAGTATCGAGTCAAGTGGAAGGGCTGGAATCAACGCTACAATACCTGGGAGCCCGAAGTCAACATCTTGGATCGTCGCCTGATTGATATCTATGAGCAGAGCAACAAATCATCGGGCACTCCCTCCAAGCGGGGCTTGAAGAAGAAGGAAAAGGAGCCGGATCCGGAACCAGAATCTGAGGAAGATGAATATACTTTCACCGGCGATGATGATCCACAGGCAACCACTTCGACTGCTGTGCCTGAACAGGTGGACAAAAAAGAAAAGAAACCGCACCATCATCATCATCACATCAAGTCCGAACGCCAAAGTAATCGTCGATCGGAATCACCGCTGACCCACCACCATCATCATCATCATCACCATCACCATCAGGATGGTGCCAAGCGGGCGCGTATGGAGCACAGTTCCTCCTCGAACAGCAGCTCCACGCATCACACCTCCTTTGTGCCCGAGGCAGACACCAATTCCTCGAGCTCCGAGGATCAGCCTTTGATAGGTACCAAACGCAAGGCTGAAGTGCTCAAGGAATCGGGTAAAATTGGTGTGACCATCAAAACCTCACCCGACGGACCGGCCACCAAGCCGCCAGCTGTACCGGCCCAAACCCAAGATTCACAGCCGGCAGCAACAATAGCCGAGTCCTCTGCCACCTCGCTCACAGCCGAACTCGTAAGCACGCCGCTGGCCACAGCAGGCGAGGCAGCCGTGACGCCACCAGCCGATCCGGCAGTTGAGGAAGAGGAGGAAGATTCCAGTACCGTTGCTACGCAGCCGGAGAACAATAATATACCAAAACTAAGCACGGCTTTGGCCCTAAACCAAAAGCCATCCATCACTCCGCTGTCACCCAGGGCCTTGCCACCACGTTTCTGGCTGCCCGCCAAGTGCAACATATCCAATCGTGTCGTAATAACAGATGTTACAGTCAATCTGGAAACGGTGACCATACGCGAATGCAAAACGGAACGAGGATTTTTTCGTGAGCGCGACATGAAAGGTGATTCTTCGCCCGTGTCTTGAGATCGGATAGCAAAAACAAAAAACTCTGAATTGTAAATAGACCACAAATGAACACAAATGTTGCAAAGCATTTTCTTAACTTATTTATTGTATTTATTTATAGCGTAGCAATTAGTTTGTTGTTTTATTACAATGTTTGAGCATATGCAAAAGAGCATTTGTCCAGCTATATATATAAATATATATATATATTTTTCTATAACAATCTTGAATCTGAAACATAAAACTCATAAATCCATGCAAAACTGAAGCAATTGTTAAATACGCTTGATTATATTTATATGTAGTATATACATACCGAAACAA
Organism: Lordiphosa magnipectinata; assembly: GCA_037044535.1. NCBI lineage: Eukaryota > Metazoa > Arthropoda > Insecta > Diptera > Drosophilidae > Lordiphosa > Lordiphosa magnipectinata. The sequence goes on from JBAMBO010003961.1 coordinate 28,863, forward strand.
CATTTATTCGAGTTTAACTATGACTTAAGCATAACCCCCCCTCCCCCCAAAATGTTGTATTTGTTTTATTATTTTATTATATGTATACATATATATTTTTTTTTAGACTGGCGTCGACTGATTTTAGAAACCGAAAGAAAAACCCAAAAATATAATTTTAGATTTTAGCTAAACATAATCTCCATCTAATTTATAATACATGTATTTATTTTATGAAACTTTTATTACGAATTAAGCTCCAGATCAAGTGCTGCCTTTATGGCTTCTTTTGATGCAGTGCATCAGGAAATTCCAGGGAAACCATAGATGCAATACTTGTGTATTTTTATTTAATCATTTTAAAGGCACAAATAAAAGCGAGAGCTATGCATATAATATGTGCTGCTTTGTGCATTTTGTATAGTTCTCCCTTTTATCTGGTTTTCCAGTAAGCGCTTTATCAACCAAAATGTCTAAAGCGATTGATGGACAACCCAATTGTGCGTAGTATTTATTGCCTAGTTTTAGTTGCGGCGCTAATTCCATAGAAAACCCCCGAAAAAAAAACAACTCAAGTTTGTAATTTATTCTTATTACTCTTTAATGTTATTGCCAGTATCAATTGTACATAAATAAATTAAATAGAAGCAAAAAAAAATGTGTGTATTTGGGTTATGAAATTTAAAAGAGGACTTTGAATTGTTTTTGAACCGAACTGGGGTGATCCCGGAAATTTAATTTTCTTTCATTGTAAACATGAAAAAATTATAAAAAAAACATCAGAACTTGTATCCAACCAAAATTTGACATTCAAAAATCTTCAAAAAACATCGGAATTTTGGCATATGGGCATTTCCACCGCTACGAACGTGACAATCGTACGATTTTTTTGCAAAGAACAATTTTACCATAAGGTCCCAAGATACAGGCCGACAATAAGGCATATGCAACGTGACAGAATACGGAAGTGCGTTTTGTCTGCTTTCACAAAAGAACAAATCTCTGCGGAATTCATTTGAGTTTTTTAATGCAACTAACTTTAATATGATCTGCAATGTTGTAGGTATACATTTATAGCTGATTCGGTAAAAAAAAAATTTGCTTTTTTTTATATTTGACTTATTATAATACGCAACGTGACATACGTTACGTGACAAGCATTTCTCTAACGCTGTTCTTGTGATGTTTTTCAAAAATTTATATATGTATCCTTTTGCGTAATCCTAAAAAACATAAAAATTTTGATTCAGAAACTTATATTGATATACATAAGATAAGTTAGCTGCATAAAATGAATCGATGTTTTCGGTTTTTGGTTTACCTTTCTGTGGAAATGCCCATATCTGGTCTAAAAAAGCTTAAGAACTTGTTTGCAAAGTTTATTTTTTTTTCAGTTAATCAATATTATTATTATATATTGAATGATACACAAGAGCGAAAAGCTTCATATTGGTAATATTTTTTTAAGACTAAAAAGCTTAAATAGTTTTGAGTTTCTGATTTTTTTTATGTCATTAACGCTTTCACAAGATGACGATGTAAAACTTGATCCAAACCCTCGAACTTAAGATTTTTAAACATTATACCATTAGTAAATTTTAATTCAAACCCGCAAAAGTTGCTATTCCTGATACAATCAAGTTTATAGCATACGTTTTTTTCTTCGGAATGGACCGCTTAATACCTTAGCAATTGAAACCCCTAAACCTATCGCAACCTTTTTAAAAAAGTTGTATAAGCTTGTTTCTAGCCATCAGGCATTTCACTGTCCTTTTTATTTGTCCTTCGCTCGCCCTATATTTTCTGACCTTTAATCTTGTCCTTTTCTTGAGGGCTTAATTAAGTTCCAAGGATTATAAAACACATTACAAGCCTTAAAAGATCAATACCCGACCACCAAAAACTGCTTTTCTGTCCGCAAACCATTTGAAAAAGTAGAAGGAAATCCGACAAATGACCCTTCAAGCGATAACATGTTTAAAAATCGAGAAAACCCAAGAAAATTCATGTATAAATAAGAAAAACGACTTTATATATATTCTTAATTAATCGTTATTCAATCGCATAGAATTGGCTGAACGGAATCAGATGACATTTGAAACATAGGATATGGGCATTTCCAAAAAAATTTCCACCGAGGCCAAAAATATAAATGTGGTTGAAAACACTATGTTTTATCAAATTTTTATGGGGAAGCAGTCAAATTGAACAAATGTAAGCTAATCTCACATTTATTCATAACCCATTTCGAAATATTCGGCTTTACTGCCGCGCTAGAGCAATTTTCTAATTTGAACATTAATATTGAATAAATAAAGAAAAAACATTTCTAAGAACTATTCATTCGTAAGATATTTAAACTATTTGGGCTTAGTTATTGTGTCAGGTTTCGCTAAACTTTGTCTTTTATAGCTGCACCCGAAAACAACTCCTATTTGTGTCACGTTCGAATCGCTCCTATTTTGCCATTATTTTGCAAACCGAATTTCACTTGATACACACTTTAGCACTAATTAAAGAGCTTGCTAAGAGCTATATTATAAAGTAAAAAACGAATTGAAAATTTGTTTTATTTTGACTTTTTTTTATTTTTAATGTGTACGACGGTCACGTTCGACAGAATAGAAATGCCCATATATAACTTTTACTTAAATGGTCCAAATTCTTAATATGAGTTTATGTTATTAAGGAGACTTAATTGATGGATATTAAAGCGGGTAAACAAAAAGTGAAAGCTAACCGCGAAAGTTTGCAAAATTTTATAATGATCTTAGATTATCATGAAGACGGGTAAGTAGGAGGTAGAGATAAAATGGTAAAAAAAACTCGAAAATTTTTCTAAATTTTATGAGTTTAGATTATCATGAACAAAAGTAAATAGACCGATAGTAAAGATCAAAAGTTCTAAGAAATGGCGAAATTTCTCATAAACAAGAAAGTCTACTGTAAAATTCACTGTACCGGCCCTCCCAATATATAACTCATAACTATTAAATGTTAAAGAATTAGGTGCAAACATACCCTTGTGTTCCACGAATTGCAATCGACCCATAAACGACCCATTTGAATACGGTTTCGCTCGTTTTAGCATCGAAAGCAATTTGTAGAAAACATGGGATATAGTTATTTATTGGTGTTTTTAAGTTTGAATGTTAGTACATATTTAAAACATGTAAGAGTGCTGCAGTCGAGTACCCCGAATGCAAAATATCCTGTTCCAAGTTATATTGTTTTTGCTCGGATCTTATTGTGGTTTTCAGAAATCAA
>JBAMBO010003962.1:0-31989 GCA_037044535.1 Lordiphosa magnipectinata
ACACACAGAAAAGACAAACTTCCAATAAAACCAGATTCAGATGCAAACTGTTATACATATGAATAAGTTCATCGATAATGTTACAACAGGAACATTTCTTACCCTCGGCACTTTGTTTGGTTTGAAATTGTTGTCTCAACTATGAAGCGTAAGGGTCTGCAGTTGTGTTCCTTCGAGTGGCTTAATAAAGGTCTATATAGAAAGTGACGACTGACGCATAGCCCAAGCCCTAAAACATAGGATGCTAAATTTTCACAGTAGTTTTATCTCTTATGAAAGTGAGCACTAATCGGATTTTGTTAAATCAACAATGATTGGCAATGACCAACAATCATTAGCAATTTTCCTGAGCTTTAAACGTTTGCAACATAAAGATGTAGAAGAAAACTCGAAGTTTCTAAAATTTAATGTATGTAAGCCATTGAGAAGGGCAAAGAAATGGGTTTGACGCTAAACCAATTACCGATATTTTGTATATTTTACTTGTACTTACCGGTATACCGAAAAAATCCAGGTAACAATACGTAACCGAATACCGAAATAAGTTAAGAATCAAAACAAAACCGCTTACCTAAACGGAAGTTTCAGTACGTACCAAAACCGAAGTCAAAATACAATTCGGTTTGATTTCCTGTTTCCCAACCGAAAGGACTCTTCTCACGCGTGGTGTCACGTGCATTCTGCTCCTTGTTAGCTAATTAAATTTAATGTTAAAATATTACTAAAAGAGACATGTTTATGGCATATGTTGTATTGAGAACATGAAATTTTACACTATGGAAGAATTGTGAGATCGAGCCTCATGTTGAAGTTTGAACATTGAATGAACAGACATGTGAGTATATTAAGTGTAAAACACTGAACCGAACCAAAACCGTTATTCGACCAACTTTAAAATCCATTAAATTAAGCATAAATTTCTTCAACTCAAATAACTTGAAGCAGTTCATCGTTAAATGGTTTCATAATTGTACTGCAAAACTTGGTTTGCGCCTGCAGCGGGAAGAGCTGCCGTCTGCATTGATTTCCACTTGTGCCTCGTCGTAGTGTGTGAAAATGAAATTTAAAGAACTTTCGTCTTTTTTTTTTTTGTTGTTTTTGCTCAGGTAAAATGGCAAGGCATCAGACGAACGACGCACTGCCTGAGGCATTTTAACAGAAACCGCATCAAGAATTGCCTTCCAATCAGCTGGAAACGCTTTCAGCTTTTCGATATTCATTGATATCTTTTGCTCCCCCTCACAATTGCCGTCATGCAACTGGGCCAAACATAAATCAAAAATCAGAAAAAAAAAGCGAACGAAGAAACCTTTGAATGTTCAATGTACCTACACATGTATGTATGTATGTATGTATGTAAGAAATTCACAAATTGTACTAATCTCATGCCAAGCAGCATTTCGTTTGCTTTCGCCGAAAACTTTCTAATAATTTCTATTTGAAAGCCCAAGCGAAAAGTTGTGCTTGGTGTGTGCAAAACTGTCATAATTCATAAGTCGCTTGGCTAAGGCGGAGGAGGAGGAGAAGGAGGAGCTGTCTGTGTATAATTACATGGTTCAACTGTCACGGCGGAAAACAAATAAATGAGTTTTCGTTTCGTTTTTGGGCCCAAAAACTTTCCAAAAACGGAATGCACTTGGTGCCAACACTTTGCAGTCCGTTCCCTGTCCTGGCAATTAGGCCACCTTCCATATCCATCAATCGACGCGACGCAACGCAACGCCATGCCATGTAAATCAATAAAATGCCTGAATCCAAAGTCGCTCGGATTCAGGATTCAAAATTAATTCAGATTGCAATTCCTTTGAATTATACGCATCACCAAACTATGATTTCTCATGAAATATTAATGCCGGCATGCGACATTTGATATTTTGTGCGCCGTACGTTTTGTTTTTGCCATCCGCTCGCTCAACTATCCGGCAAGAGCAGGAGCGAAAGCCATGGCCAACTTCGTTATCATTGTCAACATGCCATTGGGTCTCCTGTCTCGAGCTTCCTTCTCGTCCGGGCGCATAATCAGGGCAATTTCAAAGTTGTGTCTGTCAAAAAGGCACAAAATGTGGTCCATGGCCGTTCGTTTTTTTTTTTTGGTTTTTTTTTGACACCGGCGTTCCGCTACGTTTCACGGCTGCCAGTCCATCCACCTGAGCTCCTTGCCGCTTGTCAGCCGGAAAATGTGAATTTATCACACGAGCACGTACGCATATTGTCCTGCGCCAGGCCAGGAGTGTGCAAAAGGAAGAAGGAACCGAAAACTAGTGGCCCACACAGATTAGTTAATATGCCAATTCGAATGCGTGCGCGCACCCCACAGATTGGATTGGGTCAAGGGTCAACCCACCTTGTTCTTCTTCTACTTCTTTTGCTGTTGCTGCTGCTGCAGCGCACATTGAAATCGAGAATTAGAATGTCTTAATTGCATCCTGTTTGTGGCAAATTCACTTTGCCAACAATTAAGAGCCAATTCTGCAACGACGTCGTTGGCGCTGACAACAGCTGCCAGCGGTTCTAATCAACGGCTGGGGCGACATCAGCGAAAGGAGGAGCAATGCCAGCAGGAGGTCTCCTTTTGGTATTTCTCCTTTTGTTTCCGCTGTGCTTTAAACGCGCGACAAAACTGTCAGCCATTAGTTAAATAAGAAAAGTTGCATCAGTTCAAAACAGTTGCAACGAACATAGAAATACTCTGCCACGCAGAGTTGATAGTGATTTAACAAATTGGTAAACCAAATATGATAGTCTGTATATAACTGGTTGGGAATTTCATAAGCATAAGTGACAAAATGGAAATCAAATGTCTAGTGAGTATTCATGCAATATTGAATTCAGGGAAAAAGAAGGAAATTTAAACGTTAGCACCAAGTCCGCTTAACGGTCTAGGCTGCTGCTGTGTTGTGTCAAAGCACAGAAAAAAAAGATCGCGATATTTAGTATCAATCTGATATTTTGTAGTTTCAAATCGGCCTTCATCTGAAAAATACCCAGATGATATGTTCGAATATATCACTTTGACATTTCGAACACATCAAAGTGATATTTTTTCAGATCAACAATTTGATATTGATTAATATCAATGATATATTATTATAGTATTAAAGCTATATTTTCAAAATACTTGTAAAACATTGTTTTAGTATCAAAGAAATATTTTTAAAATATCAAGAGGGTATTATTGTAGTACCAATGCTTTATTTTTATAATATCAAAGCAATATTTTTATTATACATTATACAGTTATTCTGACAATTATCTTTCTGGAAAAATCTGCTCTTTGTCGCTTACGGCGGTCGAAGTTAAATCCCCACTGTAGAAAAATTGTAAAATTAATATATTGAGAAGAATAATTATTTCAAAACAAAACTTACCAATTAACTTTTCGTACACGAATTTTTCAATGTTTAGTTTTTGTATCAGCTCATAGAGTTGGATGTCTTCCATTTCAATCTGAAAATTATACAAAATTAATATACTTAAGCTCGCAAAAGTTTTTTTTGTGCATGTGTGCGAAATCTGAGGAAAGCAAAGGCTGAGCATGCGCTTTTTTGTTCTGCCCTTGAACATCAAACAGCACACATATACATACATACATACATACATGCATATTTTGCATGTACATTTGTATGTACGCATGTTTGCATATGCATGTATTTGTGTTGTCCGACGTTCAAGGACACAAAATATGTATACATACATATGTAAAATTTATAAATTTGGAAGTACAGCAACAGTACAACAAAACACTGCATGTATGTTTACTTTTTATTCACTTTTACCGTTTACATTTTTTATACTCTGCACCGAAGGTACATAGAGTATATTAAGTTGGTGCAAAAGTATGTAACAGGGAGAAGGAATCGCTTCCGACCCTATAAAGTATATATATTCTTGATCAGCATCAACAGCCGATTCGATATAGCCATGTCCGTCTGTCTGTCTGTCCGTCTGTCCGTCCGTATGAACGAAGAGATCTCAGAGATGGTAAGAGATACAGGTTTGACATGTATGGGGCATATATTTTTTATACTTGCAGGCAGATCAAGTTTATTTTCAATTTTTGCCACGCCCCCTCCCGCCCCCGCAATTTGGAAAAAACGTCATATCTCCTACAGTTTTGAAGATAGATCGTTCGTACCTTCTAGAGATACCTTGAAAATAAAATTATTTATCGATTTGCTGAAGGAATGATAAAGATCGGATGAACGATACTCAAGTTATGAGCAAAAAACGGCCAGTAAACACGCCCCACCCCCCCACCAATAACCACAGCAACATACCCTAACCGTTCAACACAGGCACTCTTAGTGCGAGAGAGAAAGAGAGAGAGAGAGAGAAACTTAGAGAGCGCACCGCGTTGTGCGCGGGGTGTTAACTGGCCGTTTGACTCCTGAGCAAATGCGAGTGTAAGGGTACAGAGTATGTTATAGTCGGGCTTGACCGACTTTCTTTCTTGTTTTTTTAGGCACCGCACGTTTTTATACCCTTGCAAAGGGTATTATAATTTTGCCCAGAAGTTTGCAACGCATAGAAATATTAATTTCCGACCCCATAAACTATATATATTCTTGATCAGGGCGACGAGCTGAGTCGATTGAGCTTTGTTCGTCCGTCTGTCTGTCTGTCCGTCAGTTTCTACGCAAACTAGTCTCTCAGTTTTAAAGCTATTGAGCTGAAATTTTGCACAGAGTCTTCTTTTTACTGCACGCTACTAATATGTCGGAACCGACCGGATCGGATGACTATATCTTTTAGCTGCCATGGGAACCAACGGTCAAAAAATGGGTCTTAGTGAGAAAAACTTTTTTGTTTTCAATGTTAGCGGCCTTAAACTCGGTCACTGTTAATATTATCTGCTTCAAACAGATTTGCAAATTTTGGTCAAGATCGGATGACTATATCTTATAGCTGTGATAGGAACAATAGGTCGGAAAATGGGTCTTAGTAAGAAAAACTTTTTTGTTTTCAATGCTAGCGTCATAAAACTCGGCAATAATTAATAGTATATGCTTTCAAACAGATTTGCAAATTTTTGTCAAAATCGGATGACTATATCTTATAGCTGCCATAGGACCGATCGGGCTGAAAATGAGTCTTAGTGAGAAAAACTTTTCTGTATTAAATTTTATCTTTCTTTAACTCCGCGATTGTTAATTTGATATGTTTTCAAAAAGATTCGTGAAATTTGGTCGAAATCAGATATTTACCTGTAGGAAAATGGGTTTTAGTTAACAAATTGTTAGATTTTTTTGTAAGCGTTCTTAAACTCTGACATTTCAAAACCAGCATTTGCAAGGGTATAAAAACTTCGGCACAGACGAAGTTAGCTTGACCTTCTCGTTTTACTTACCTTTCACACGCGACAGCACAGATCGAATGACATAATTCGCAAGAAGAAGCTAGAAGTTCGCTGCAAACCCGACGCCAACTTCAAAACGTTCACGAAGAAAAAACGACCGGCACTCGTTTTCGCGCTTGCGGCAGCAGAGCAATGGGCATTGTTTTTGCTTTTTTCGAGATAGACTATTGCTGTTTCTCTTTGATTTGAGAAACTCTGTGTGTCTCTTTCTACTTTCAGAATTTCGATGTCTACTTTGATTTGAAATCATATCACTAAAGCATTTTTCATATCACTTTGATCGTTTCACATTTCAATATAATATTTTTAGTATCAATGTAGTACTGCAGGTTCATATTGATATTAAATAGTTTCACTTTGATATGCAAATATTGATATTACTGATATGATATTGAAATACCTGATCTTATTTTTTTCTGTGCGCGTTTGTTATTTTTGTTTTCGGTTGCCCAATTGTACCGCGTGTTGTTAATGTGTAATTTTAGGTTGACCCTTAACCAGTGTAGCTGTGTTTTGTGGTATAATAGTTAAGCATGTCACAACGCTACACAGGGTTTTAAATGCAAAGTTGTTAACGAAAGTGTGCAGATTTATGAGTAACTAATACTTCTTGCTATTCTTGCCGAATTCGTGCATAAGTTGAAAATATTACATGAGAAAGAGATAAACAAAATTATTAGCTTGGTTGCGTCAAACACTAAAAAGTTGTGTAAGTCGTATTTAGAGCTAAAATAAAAGTACAAACCGAATTTCAGCTCAATAGCATAAAATACCACAAAGTTAGAGCAAATCTGCCAGATCGGTTATATGGCAGCTATATAAAATATTGGTCTAAATTGACTGAATCCTTGCAAATCGTCTTTGGGGTCCAAAATATGCTTACAAACCAAATTTGGGATCAATATCTTAACAACTAGAGTTTATGGCAAAAAAAAAAACCAATGTGCAGTGTAAGATTTTGACCATCTATATAAAAGATAAAGAACAATAAAAAAGTGCACCAAATTGAATGATTTATTTTTTAAATGTTAGAAAAATATCCAGTTTTTATGAAAGCAAACAAAAATCAGACACAAAATAGCATTAACAGCAATAAAATAGTCATTAAACAGGCCACATTGCAACGCTTGAAAAATTCCATTTGACTCGCATCATTCACAAAAGTAAAGTGATTAAAATTTAGCCATGAGAATCTGGTTTCCAAGAAGAGCTATTTTTTACTTATTCTTGAATAGTTAAACTGCAAAATTTTCAATACCGGATTTTAATACCTTTACTAGAACATTTAATATAATTTTTTTTAAAAACACCTAAAAACTAGGCAAGTTGGAAAAAATCTTGTTGATTTTATTTTTATTTATTTATTTATTTATTTAGAGTCGACAAACAAAGGTTGTCAACAAAAGTATAAATACGTTACTAAAAAAAATTTTATGAGCTAAGGAAGCCTATCAAAGAAAATCTAATAAAATTACAAAATAAACTAATAACGACTCTGACACGGTGGGGGTATTTTATTTGCCCGTCCGGCCAGCTATGCCCCTATTCACAGCCGATTGTAGTCAGAGACGTTATTAGAGCTAACAAAAACTTTAATAATATAGAGATCGAGAAAAGGGAGAGAGAGAAAAAACCAAAACCTATAGTTATGGAGCAAAGGAAAAAATAAGATAATATAATAAACTAAACTAAAACAGAGATAGAGAGAAAGAGAGAAAACTATCTAAAAGAAAACTTTAAAAATAAAAAATGTATACGTAAAACTTAAAACTAAATAACCGGAAAATCTCTGACCCGGTGGGGGAGGATTTTTTAGCCAGTCCGGCAAGCTATGCCCCTACTCACAGCTGGGAGTGGTCAGAGATTTCACCGGAGATAATTATAGAGAGACGTTTTTAGAGAGAAGAGAGAGAGTTCTGTTGAGAGCAGCTGATAGAGATCATTGTAATTTTAACATAAGACCCGAAAACGATTGTGCTGGGCATAATCAGTTGTGCATCTGGGCAAGATTAAAGGTAAATAGTTTCTAGTTGGCCTAGAAGGAACGTAAAAGTTAAGGCGACCTAAAAGATCAGAAGAGTCTACATCACCGATAATTAGCTTATGAAGAAAAGAAACACCTAAGATTGTTCTACGGTTAGCTTACGAAGGAAGGTCAATAAGCAAAAGTCTGTTGGAGTACGTTGGTAAACGAAGGTTAGGGTCCCAATTTAAGCCACGTAGGGCAAAAAGCAAGAATTGCTTTTGAACTGATTCAATTCAATCGATATACTTTTTATATTGCGGACACCAGACGGACGAGCAGTATTCAAGTACAGGACGAACTAGGAGTTTACATCATCTTGCAGTCTGATGGAATGCGTCGGGTCGTTGAAAGATAAAATAAGTTTTACATCATCGGCGTACATAAGTATCCGAGAGTAAGACAATATTGTGGGGAGATCATTAATAAAAAGAGTAAAAAACAAAGGGCTGAGGTGGCTACCTTGTGGCACACCAGAAGTGACAAAGACAGGCTTTGAAGTATTAGAGCGAAGCAGAACTTTTTGAGTTCTATATTTTAAATAGGACGAAATCCAAAGCAGAAAACAGGAAGGAAATCCTAAACGATCAAGCTTAAAGAGGAGAATATCGTTTATCACAGAATCAAATGCTTTACTGAAGTCGGTGTAGATGACATCAGTTTGATTTTTTGAAAGGAATCCATCGTTAACTATTGAGGTAAATTCAAGCAAATTGGTCGTAGTTGACCGACGCTTTGTAAATCCATGCTGGAAAGGTGATAAAATCGATTTACAATAGTGCTGTAAGGATGAGGTTAGAATCTGTACCCCTATAATTGGATATATCAGATTTTCCGCCCTTTTTGTGAAGAGGAATGATATAAGATTCTTTCCAAAGATTCGGAAACAAAGTAGATTCTAGCGATAGATTAAAAAGCTTAAGCAACGGATTGCATAAGGAAAAACAACACTCTTTAAGCACTCAACTGGGAATGTTGTCAGGCCCAGGGGAGTATGAGGATTTAAGTGATTTCAAATATGAAAGCAAAGAGCTTTCTGAAATTGAGGGAGCACATATCGAGTTGGAAGAAGGAATGTTATAAGGATAAGAAGTGTTGGTAAAACGGGCAGAGGAATAAGTTGATTGGAAGAAGTCCGCGAATAGGTCAACGGCAGTGGAGTCATCGTTAGCATTTTGGTTACCAAGAAAAAAAAGCAGAAGGTAAAGAAGAGGATCTACGTTTAGAGTTGACAAAGCTATAGAATTGTTTTGGGTCCTCTGCAAATTTAATTTTGCATCGGGAAAGATATTTCTTATAGCACTCAGAATTGAAAAGTGTAAAGTTCGATTTTGCTATTGAGTATTGAGAAAAGTCAACAACAGAACCAGTACGTTTATACTTTTTGAAGCATCTAGACCTAATATTTTTCAAATTAGAAAGCCTAGGACAGTACCAAGGAGGATTAATGGACGCTGGAGAGGGAGCGCTATTAGGAATACAAATATCGAAAAGAGAATTAATGGAATCATAGAAAAAGGTAAAAGCAAAGTTGAAATCAACCGCATTGTACAAAGGAGTCCAGTCTGTTGCACAAATAAGTTGATTTAATAATGTAAAGTTTCCTTTACGAAATCAACGACGAGGTTTGTTTGAAGCTATAGATGTTGAAGAGGTAGGTCCAGAAACTGAAAGTGAGATTTCAATTGTAGGATGGTAAGAATCTTCAGGAAGTGATAGGGGGTAGACCTAGAGACGACGGCATTAGTACTGTCAGCGACAAAGACTAGATCCAGCAATTTATTTAAATCGTTTTTGGACACCAACTTGTAAGTTCTATCGAGTTCGGTGATGCCACTACATGGACGACAAGCGGATGGATTCCCAGAACATTTAAAAAAAAAACCTTCCGCATGTTTCCGCCATTTTGAGTTTTTCATTTTATTGTAAGACCAATTTTCGAACAAAATCACGTGTAATTCGCATGTTTTTTGTCGACCGATCGGTGGAAAAACTAGTTTTTGTGAGAAAAACTTCTTTGTTTCCAAAGGTAGCGTCTCCTAACTTAGTATATATAAGAATGATATGCTTTCACATAATTCTACCAAGTCTTATCAAAATCAGACGACTATATACCTGACATGGGAACGTTCGGGCCAAAAACTAGTTCTAGTGAGAAAAATATTTTTGGTTTTAGTGATAGTGTCCCCAAACATGGCATTTATTAATTTTAAGTGCTATCACAAAATTCTACAAAATTTGATCAAAATCGGTTAATTATATCATCGTATAGCCCCCCAGTGTTCTGGCTATAACTGAAAAATGCGATGTTGTGTGGGAGGGGGGAGTAGTTTTAGTCCGATGTTGTTCATCTTAGAAACATGGCCAAAAACTCTTCCATTTCAAATTTCAAGCCGATATCTCTTAAACTACGGCCGCAATTGATTTAAGTCCCCCTAGATAGGCAAAATTTTACACTGTGCGTCGTTCGTGTGTTCAGTCTTCGAGGTACCGAGTTCAAGTCAAAGTAGCTGGTTGTGTGGTGTTGGTCGGTTGTGTCTCTTCTCGAGTATCAAGCTTAAGATGCATAAATCAGGCATGCAAATTGGTTCTTAGACCGCTTGGACCGCCTTAAAGCAGAAATCTTTGCTGTTCCAACTTCAACAGTGAGTCGTCATACCCCATAACAAAAGTGGTACAAAAATTCAAGTACCGCCCACAATTTGACTTTGGTATATGCAATTGCGCTTTGCCTTCCTTTTTTTCTTTTTTGCTGGCGCCAACGACCCAGACAGGATACCCAACCGCACCCTCAACTCAATTCTATTCCCACACTAAGGCAGTTGCATCTGTTGGCTGCGGTTCGTTAATGAAATTCGCAATTCTCGGTGAAGAAAGGCGTTTACTTGCAAATCGCTTAAGATGAACTGTGTGGTGATCAGCAGCGATTCTCCCTACAGATTGGGTGCACTTTGACATTGAAAGTGCGGAGGGTAGCTGCCAAAAAACAAAGTAAAGCCTACCTACAATGAAACACAATCTTCGGCAATTATATTCCACATGCCTGGCTGCCTGCTCCTCTATGTGTGTGAATACTTCTTTGATCGTCGGCCGTGTGTGTGGATTTGCGATTGGCAACTCGCGGTTTATGCAAAATTTCTTCAATGCGCGTAATCAACCCTTTGGCTCTACTCGTCATCAACTCGCGAATGCATCATACGGCTGGTTGGAGTTACACAAAAATGATTGATGTAAGCCACACGGAAAGGTAAAAGCATTTTTGTGATTCATTTTGTCTTAGATTTTGCTTAGTTTCGTCTTTAAGTCTTTAATATGAAATCCTTTCAACTCCTTGTAAACTAGACAAACACATTTATTTCTCTTCGCTTCCCCCTTACTTGCGTTTCCTTTGGCCTTCAATTTGTGTGCCTTAAAAAGGCCTCGAGTTAAAATTAACATAAATTCTGTGCGCTTGCCGTTTAAATTTACTTTCGCCTAATGAAATAATCAGCAGCTGTAAATCCTGGTCCTGCTCCCTGCTCCACTCTCCTCTCCCTGTCTGATTTTTCTGTGTTTGGCTTTTGGCGGCCTACGCCGTTTTACGCTAATTGATATTGCAAAAATCAAAGGCGGCAAAGGAATTAAAAAGGATTTCGGAGGATTTGAGCTGGCACTTTGTTTCTGGTTTCTGGTCAGGGCAATTTGTAATTACGAGTCGGCAAGTGCATGAAATTTGTACAACAATCACATTTCAAATGTCAGAATGGAAAGGGGTGAAATCAGTTGCCTAGTTAGTAACCAGTCGCCCTTATCAATCGCAGCTGAGCTGCTTGTTTTCATTGGATTAAAAGAAGTTTGTTTTGCTTTCAAGTTTTTCTTATTTTTTGTGTGTGTGTTATTTTTTCGTTTTTTTGGCTGAAAGAAGAAAAAGAAGCTGTACGGAAAACTGTGACCAATATGGAAGTGTGCGTGTGCTGTGATTATGGGACGGACGGACGGACGGACAGGACAAAAAAGCTCCTTTGTGTGCGGACAGCAGAGAGACAAAAATTGCAGAAAATGTGAAACTGTAAGAGACAAACAAGAGGATTAAAACCGATAGTCAGGCATTTTTAAAGCCTAATTGGCAGAATATAACAGTTTGCTGTTTGCTTCAAAACAGAAATGACACAATTTTATTTGTTTAGAAGTGGACAAATGTGTCTGACTGACTGATTTGTCAACAACGCACAGACTAAACGGTTGGAGCTAAAAGTACTAGATTTTCCATTTAAAGTGCAAAAGAGCACTAGGAATGGAATTTAGAAAGCAGCAAATGACAAGGTTGACAAGACTGACGATTTGGAAAATGTTTGTTTTTAGAAAAAACCTACGTAAACCTTACTTCCACTTACGCTAGAGTTTACCGCTTTCATTAGCTAACTATGTATGCTCCCTTACATTGAAATTTAGTTTTCAGCAACTGGCGTCCGTCAGACTCATAAGAAATTGCTTCGTCTCGAGGCGCCGACACGCACAAGTACCTATAAAATTCACATAAACTAAGCGTGTACCAAACACGGTCCAAATCGGACTAGTTTTACGAGTACCCTTTCTACCTTTGGTCAGCCTCCTCTCACCAGATCAGAAAAATATTAGCAGAAATGAAATCAGAGCACCCGAAAACCTATAAAACGATACCCCATTTGATTTTTTTTAATATCTTACCCCCTTTCCCCCTCCATAAGACCACCCCCTCTCCCCCGATCGAAAAATTATGGACAGAAATGAAATCAGAGCACCTGAAAACTAATAAAACGATATCCCATTTGATTTTTTTTAAAGTTTTTACCCCCTTCCCCCTCCATAAGTCAACCCCTTCCCCCGTGATCGAAAAAATATTGCCAGATATGAAATCAGAGCACCCAAAAACCTATAAAACGATATCCCATTTGATTTTTTTTTTAGATTTTACCTCCTTCCCCCCTCCATAAGTCAACTCCCTCTCACCAGATCAGAAAAATATTAGCAGAAATGAAATCAGAGCACCCAAAAACCTATAAAACGATATCCCATTTGATTTTTTTTTAGATTTTACCTCCTTCCCCCCTCCATAAGTCAACCCCCCCGCTCTAGATGGGAAAAATATTGACAGAAATGAAATCAGAGCACCAGAAAACCTATAAAACGATACCCTATTTGATTTTTTTTAATATCTTACCCCCTTTCCCCCTCCATAAGACCACCCCCTCTCCACCGATCGAAAAAATATTGACAGAAATGAAATCAGAGCACCCGAAAACCTATAAAACGATACCCCATTTGATTTTTTTAATATCTTACCCCCTTTCTCCCTCCATAAGTCAACCCCTTCCCCTGTGATCGAAAAAATATTGCCAGATATGAAATCAGAGCACCCAAAAACCTATAAAACGATATCCCATTTGATTTTTTTTTAGATTTTACCTCCTTCCCCCCTCCATAAGTCAACCCCCCCGCTCTAGATGGGAAAAATATTGACAGAAATGAAATCAGAGCACCCGAAAACCTATAAAACGATACCCTATTTGATTTTTTTTAATATCTTACCCACTTTCCCCCTCCATAAGACCACCCCCTCTTCCCCGATCGAAAAAATATTAACAGAAATGAAATCAGAGCACCTGAAAACTAATAAAACGATATCCCATTTGATTTTTTAAAAATTTTTACCCTCTTCCCCCCTCCATAAGTCAACCCCTTCCCCTGTGATCGGAAAAATATTGCCAGATATGAAATCAGAGCACCCAAAAACCTATAAAATGATACCCCATTTGATTTTTTTTTTATATTTTACCCTTTCCCCCCTCCATAAGTCAACCCCCCCGCTCTAGATCTGAAAAATATTGACAGAAATGAAATTAGAGCACCAGAAAACCTATAAAACGGTACCCCATTTGTTTTTTTTTTTGAAGATTATACCCCCTTCCCCCTACCATAAGTCAACCCCCATACCCAACCGATCATAAAAATATTGCCAAAAATGAGTTCAAAGCACCCGAAAACCTATAAAACGATACCCCATTTGATTTCTTTTGGTATTTACCCCTTCCCCCCTCCTCAATCGACCGGAAAAATATTGACTGAAGTGAAATCGGAATCACATTTTGACACGTCTAAAGCAAAAGACACCTACACAAAATAAAGGACTTTCGGATTGAAATTTCAAGTACGAGTCGTACTAGATTCACTTGAATCAAGCACGAAAGGATTAGAACAATCCAAAAAGGCTTGGATTAATCCGAAAACGCTCATTTCAAGTATGGATCCTACTTGAAAGTCAAATGATACTGACTCGAGATTGAAGTAAGTACGGAATTCCACTGTCAAAGCGAAAGAGCGAAAAGAAACTGAGAGCAAGTTCGAAACTGAGAGTACAAACACATATACAAATTTTTCTGTCAGCACAGCAGTTATTGGTGTTGTAGTTTTCTTGCGCTAACCGTTGCCTGGGAATTCCCTATCAGTTATATCACTTCCAGCATGAGAAGGTAGCTGCTGAGTTGCAGTTGATGGGGCAAGTCTATTGAAGAGACTTTAATAGCGACCAGCCTCCATTGTAATGTTGTTTGGGTCCTGTTGTTACAGTTGTATACTAACTAATGACCTCGAGCCGACTACAACTTGCTGGTTTGATAATCAAACTGGTCGTTAGTTCTTGTGCGTTGCTTTTTTGGGGTCAAAATGAGTTTAAACATCGCGCTAAAGTCAATCTCATGTCATTTTTGACGCAATGCGTTTTCGGATTGAATGTAGTTCGAGTATAGAGCTCTATTTAATCTCGGTTACACTTGCACCAAGCTGACTTCGAGATCAAATCAAATATGAATATCGAGCTTTAATCAATATGGGACCTTCTTGATTGGATCCGACTGAGGGATCAAATCGAGCTTGAATAACAAGATAAAATCAATCCAGTGTGAGCTAAAGTCGGGATCAAGACAAGAATTCATCCTTCTCGTACTTGGTTTGATAAAATCCGTGCTTGACATCGTTTGGGATTGATTTCAGCTTTGATATCTCGGATTTTGTTGTCTGTGTACGGCATTAAGTTCAGCCGGTCAATGTGAGTGTGCAGCGTCCCCCCAAACCCAGGCACCTTTTCAAACTCAAATTAGTCAGCTGTTCGCTGTGACTTTAGCTCTGGGACTTCTATTTGAGCTATGTGTTTAGCCAATGTGTTTTCCTATGTCGACCATAAAACTGTTAACTAGCCACTTTGCTCTCAATTTACCCAAAATAGAGCGGTGTCTCACTGACCACGCTGTGGAAACTAACGATGGGGAAACTTACAGCGAGCACAGAACGTAGTCTCCATACTTGGAGTCAGAGTCAGCTACACAATGAGAACCACGCCAATTTCAACTTGCTCAAGGTCCCCCTTTCCCAATGTACAAACAGGCAAAACGTTAGAAGTTCTAACTTAGAACAAAGATATTAGAACTCACAAAGTTGCTTAGCGCAGTACAACCAAATGCCACAAGCTAGAGAATATTTTGTCAAATGCATTTGCATTTGTGTGGGTGCGCCAGATGTTCGTTAACGAACACGAATGAGAATGGAGGAATAGAAATTGAGTAGCCGACCATAGAACGCAGTGTCGACGTATCGATCAGACAATTGGCGCGTGTCAGCCACACTTAGAATCTTCCCACTCAAGGAGTGCTCGGAGCAACTGAGAAACTGGCCAACTTAGATCGGGATATGCCGACGCCCTGAACAGTTTACTGGAGAGAATTAAACCAGAAGTTGCACATGAATGCTCGAACTGACAGCCCACACGACACCCGCCATCTCTTTTAGGGTCGATTGCTCACACCATACTAACACCTATTGGACACACCCAGTGAAAGGCGCATCCTTCCTTGGGCTGGAACCACTTTCCAATCACCAACTAGATGTGCCAACCTTGCCTTTACTCCAGCGATTGTCACGCCTGGCCCGCAGTTGCCGAACACATTTCGCTTTTCACAGCGACACGAGCGAAACGCATGCCAAGGCTTGTGCCGCTGGCCAGCGGAACTGGCTTTTCTTACACCTATACACTCTCACTTTTTTGGCCTAGCTCTTCTTCTAGTTCTTAATTCTCATTCTCTCTCTCCCAACCTAGATGTACATAGTATGTACTACATACCTACATATATCAACAGGTGCAGGCAGCAGGACGACACTGGCTCAACTACTTAGCCCGCAGCTTGTTGACGAATGCCCCAAATGTGGCCTCAACCCACATGACACCAGACACCTCTTTGAGTGCCCCCTAAAACCAACTGATCTCACACCCCTAGATTTGAGGTCCCATCATAGTAAAGGTAGCCTCCTGGACATGGAATAGCTCTCTACATCTAACAAATTATTCACATCCTCACTTTACATACGTACGAAACTTCCCAACCGTTAGGACAACAACAACATGGGGCAGTGTGCGCAATCGAGACTCGCTTGTATACGGCCGTGCTCCTTACTTTCGCAAAAATTTTGCAATCTGAAACTGGTTTTTAGGCCAAATTTGGTCTTCAAAACGCAAAATTTTTGTGAAAGTGAAAATGGGAGCATGGCTAATCGTGTGTGTCTGGCTTGTCAACTTGAGCTTAGCTGTTCAGGGTGGTGTTTTTCTCTTCTTGTTGTTCGTCTGCTCAAATTTTGTGCCCAACGCTGGACTAAATCCTAAATCTTTTGCAAATTAGTTCGTTTAAAATCTTTCGTAAGTCATGACTGTGTTGCTCAGATCTTTAGTTGTGACTTTTTGTTCAGTTACTCACTCCTTAACTCTTTATTGTTCAATTGTTCAGTAAGTCTGTCACTTGCTTAGTGGTCTGATCAACAACAAAACCCTCAAAGCAACATCCACAGCTTAGCAAGAGAGAGAGTGAGTAACTGCTTAAGAAGTGAACAACTGAACAAAAAAAGTTAAATTGAGTGAGTACAAGTTAGCAACTGAACATTAAAGAGCAATTCGAAAAGAACAGCTACAATTTTTGTGCTTTTACCTTACCCGTTAACTGACAATTATGCTGAGTTTGCCTTATTACAAAACATATTTCCCACTGTGATTTCAACGCAGTTAATTTCTAGTCAAGTGTCAATTGTCTGACATTCGATGTCCCCCCACCCCACCTCAAAGTCAAAGTTTCTTGGCCAGGCTAATGAACTAAGGTAATGGCCAAACGACCAGGTGTCTGTATATATGGCCGACCTTAATGTGTGCGGCAGCAAAGTGTTAAAGTCCATGTGCCCATAAGTTGGCACACGAAATGGTCGACAATGTTATATATGATGGGAGTACGTGCCGGGCAATCCTTTCGCCGCAGCCGAAAAAGGCAAAAAGGGTGAAGCTTAATTATGAGGCCGACCCTGGCTATTAAAACAACTCTCCGGCCAAATATCTAATGTGGGTAGCGTACACGGACACGGACACGGAGACGGGTCTTGGTCTGGTTCGCATTTCGATATCGACGAAAAATTGCCGACCATTTCAAGTTGGGTGCGGGCGGTAAGGTGGTGGAGGGGAGGGGGGGTTACTTTAAAGTGTAATTTCTGTGGTTACATTTGCCAAACATAAATCTAATGGATATTAATACAAGTTAAGGTCGTACGGCGTTTTGGGCTTTACGTACGTGTGTGCTCGTATATTTTACGTGCTTCTCGTCTGACTAGCGATTTCCGGCATTTCTCTCCCCCCCCCCCCCCCATCCTTTCGACCGTCCGCATAGCTGCTTTATTATAATTCAACACGAATGTGTCTGTGTGTGTGTGTGTGTGTAAGTGGGGTTAGGTACACTCAGAGAAATAGAAAGGAAAAGAGTTTATAAAATCTTAGATCCATTTAGGATGGAAAATATTTTAGTTTTTACTAAAAGTTCTTAACTTCTTTTAACACTTTGTCATAAAGCTATGAAACATAGAGAAAGCATTGATAACTTCTCTTCTGAGTTCGCTCTCTAAGTTTCCTGTTTGACTATGTTCGTCTCTCTCTAACCAGAGTGTTTTCCTAGGTCGACCATGTACCCAAAATAGAGCGGCATCTAAAATTGAGTCTCTGTAAGAGAGAAGTAGAAGAAAGAACACGTATGAGATTGTTGTTGTTGTACTACACCGATTCATAAGCTATGCGCGGCGTGCGCATAGGGTATGGTCACCCTTGACATAGAAACTCAATTTGAGACGCCGCTCCATATGGACTTATGTTAGGTGCAAGGTAGATAGATACTTGACGTTAAATCAGGTTTGCTTCAAAAAGGTTTCTTTATTTGTATGGGTATTTACGCCGCCGTAAGCTGGCTCTGAAAACCTCTGCTTTAAATCAGGGTTCCGTAAGAAGAGAGGACAGAAAATGTGCCATGACTTCGGCAAGCATTCGGTCCATTATAGTCGACATAGGACATAGGGCGACATAGCAAATGGGGCGACATAGGACAAAGGGCGACATAGAACATAGGGCGACATAGAACATAAGGCGACATAGAACATTGGGCGACATAGAACATGGGGCGACATAGAACATAGGGCGACATAGGACATGGAGCGACATAGGATATAGGGCGACATAGAACATAGGGCGACATAGAACATAAGGCGACATAGAACACAGGGCAACATAGGAAAAAGAGCGACATAGGACATAGGACATAGGGCGACATAGGACATAGGGCGACATAGAACATAGGGCGACATAGAACATGGGGCGACATAGGATATAGGGCGACATAGGACATTGGGCGACATAGGATATAGGGCGACATTGAACATAAGGCGACATAGGACATAGGGCGACATAGGACATTGGGCGACATAGGATATAGGGCCACATAGAACATAGGGCGACATAGGACATAGGGCGACATAGAACATGGGGCGACATAGGATAAAGGGCGACATAGAACATAAGGCGACATAGAACATAAGGCGACATAGAACATAGCGCGACATAGTACATGGGGCGACATAGGACATAGGGCGACATAGAACATAGGGCGACATAGGATATAGGGCGACATAGAACATAGGGCGACATAGGACATTGGGCGACATAGAACATGGGGCGACATAGAACATAGGGCGACATAGAACATAGCGCGACATAGTACATGGGGCGACATAGAACATAGGGCGACATAGGACATTGGGCGACATAGAACATGGGGCGACATAGGATATAGGGCGACATAGAAAATAAGGCGACATAGAACATAAGGCGACATAGAACATAGCGCGACATAGTACATGGGGCGACATAGGACATAGGGCGACATAGGACATAGGGCGACATAGAACATAGGGCGACATAGGATATAGGGCGACATAGAACATAAGACGACATAGAATATAGGGCGACATAGGACGTTGGGCGACATAGAACATGGGGCGACATAGGATATAGGGCGTCATAGAACATAATGCGACATAGAACATAAGGCGACATAGAACATAGAGCGACATAGAACATGGGGCGACATAAGATATAGGGCGACATAGAACACAGTGCAACATAGGAAAAAGAGCGACTTAGGGCATAGGGCGACATAGAACATAGGGCGACATAGAACATGGGGCGACATAGGACATAGGGCGACATAGGACATTGGGCGACATAGGATACAGGGCCACATAGAACATAGGGCGACATAGGACATAGGGCGACATAGAATATAGGGCGACATAGGACATAGGGCGACATAGAACATGGGGCGACATAGGATAAAGGGCGACATAGAACATAAGGCGACATAGAACATAAGGCGACATAGAACATAGGGCGACATAGTACATGGGGCGACATAGGACATAGGGCGACATAGGACATAGGGCGATATAGAACATAGGGCGACATATGACATAGGTCGACATAGAACATAGGACGACATAGGATATAGGGCGACATAGAACATAGGGCGACATAGGACATTGGGCAACATAGGACATGGGGCGACATTGGATATAGGGCGACATAGAACATAGGGCGACATAGGACATAGGGCGATATAGAACATAGGGCGACATATGACATAGGGCGACATAGAACATAGGGCGACATAGGATATAGGGCGACATAGAACATGGGGCGACATAGAACATATGGCGACATAGGACATGGGGCGACATTGGATATAGGGCGACATAGAATATAGGGCGACATAGGACATTGGGCGACATAGAACATGGGGCGACATAGGATATAGGGCGACATAGAACATAGGGCGACATAGAACATAGGGCGACATAGAACATAGGGCGACATAGAATATAGGGCGACATAGGACGTTGGGCGACATAGAACATGGGGCGACATAGGATATAGGGCGTCATAGAACATAATGCGACATAGAACATAAGGCGACATAGAACATAGAGCGACATAGAACATGGGGCGACATAGGACATAGGGCGACATAGGACATGGGGCGACATAGGAAATAGGGCCACATGGAACATAGGGCGACATAGGACATAAGGCGACATAGAATATAGGGCGACATAGGAAATAGGGCGACATAGAACATGGGGCGACATAGGATAAAGGGCGACATAGAACATAAGGCGACATAGAACATAAGGCGTCATAGAACATAGGGCGACATAGTACATGGGGCGACATAGGACATAGGGCGACATAGGACATAGGGCGATATAGAACATAGGGCGACATATGACATAGGTCGACATAGAACATAGGACGACATAGGATATAGGGCGACATAGAACATAGGGCGACATAGGACATTGGGCAACATAGGATATAGGGCGACATTGGAAATAGGGCGACGTAGGACATAGGGAGACATAAAACATAGGGCGACATAGAATTTAGGGCGACATAGAACATAGGGCGACGTAGGACACAGAGCGACATAGAACATAAGGTGACATAGGACATACGACGACATAGGACATAGGGCGACATAGGACATAGAGCGACATAGGACATTCGGCGACATAGGACATAGGGCGACATAGGACATAGGGCGACGTAGGACATAGGGAGACATAAAACATAGGGCGACATAGAACATAAGGCGACATAGAACACAGGGCAACATAGGAAAAAGAGCGACATAGGACATAGGGCGACATAGAACTTAGGACGATATAGAACATAGAGCGACATAGAACATAAGGCGACATAGGACATTGTTAAAATAGAGCTCAGAGAGTGAAAATGTCAGCGAACAGTTGACTAATTCCTAAGTGAAACTTTGACAACACAGCAAATGAATTGCTCTACCACTTTGACTGAAGCCCAAATCGGGGTTAGTTTAGGAGTTTAATGTATTCACAATTTGTTTCATTATGTATTCGTTCCTAGCCTTTAAGTACAAAATTCTTCACATTTTTTCCGAGTGCAGCAACCTGCTCTCTTTCTCTCTTTCTCTCTCTCTCTGTCTCTCCACATCAAAATATTTCAATTTTGCAGTTCGCTTTTGCGGTGGGGCCATAAAAAGGCCATATCCGGTCTGTGTATGAGATTTTATGCGCTTTATGCATACGAGCCCAGGGCCCAAGCTCATTTAAATTAGATCAGAAGGTAGTCCAGAACCGCAGCTAGAAATGGCCCCGTGTGTGTGTGAGTGTGTTGGGTAAATTGATTACTCTGAGCTCTGCCTGAAGGTCAAGTAGTTCTCTTTTCTTTTTTTATACCCGTTACTCGTAGAGTAAAAGGGTATACTAAAGTCGTGCAAATGTATGTAACAGCCAGAAGGAATCATTTCCGACCATATAAAGTATATATATTCTTGGTCAGCATCAACAGCCGATTCGATATAGCCATGTCCGTCTGTCCGTCTGTCCGTCTGTCCGTCTGTCCGTCCGTCCGTCTGTCTGTATGAACACCTAGATCTCAGAGACTAGAAGAGCTAGAGCAACCAAATTTGAAATGTAGACTCCTATTGTCTGCACGCAGATCAAGTTTATTTTCAATTTTTGCCACGCCCCCTCACGCCCCCGCAATTTGGAAAAAACGTCATATCTCCTACAGTTTTGATGATAGATGGTTCGTACTTTCTAGAGATATCTAGTACTCAAAATTGTTTATTGATTTGCTGAAGGAATGATAAAGATCGGATGAACGATACTCAAGTTATGAGCAAAAAACGGTCAGTTAACACCCACCACCCACCCCACCCATAACCTAAGCATTGCGTTCAGCAGCAATCTTAGTGAGAGAGAGAGAGAGAGAGAGAGAGAGAGAGAGAGAGAGAGAGAGAGAGAGAGACTTAGAGAGCGCACTGCGTTGTGCGTTGTGTGTTAACTGGCCGTTTGACTCGTGACCAAATTCGAGCTGCGACATTAAGGGTGCAGAGTATGTAATAGTCGGGCTTGATGACGTTTTCAAAAGTTTTGTTGTCTGATCTGTTTATCGTGATGAATTTGGAGTCATTTATGTTGCATTTAGTAATTGACAAATGTCTATTAATATCTGGCGGATAATAAATAGCCGAGTTAAAAAATATTGCATACTTTTCGGCTGACCCACCTCAGGCATACAGGAAGGATAATAAACATTTGTTTCCATGAGTAACGGGTATATCGAAGTCGGTTAGAGCCGACTTTAACTTACGCTCTCGTTTTTTGATTAAAAACTTGGCACGTCAGCTAATCAAGCCTGGATAAGAACAGACAACATCAGTCAAACAGTCAAAGCGAAAGTTTGTTTCAATCAATGTGGTTAGCAGTCGAAACGACAGCCAAGTTGTAAACGAGCACATAAATAACTTCAACTTGGCTCTGGGCGCCAAAAAACGTCAATGGAATATCAATTTTAAAGCCCACATTCAACCAAACAGAGAGTGAGATACAGATACGGGGAGAGAGATAATAGACAGGAGAATGTATACCCAGGTCTATGACAATAACTTGACGCTAAACCCAAGTCAAAACTGAAATTGAAATTGAAATGCAAGCTGAAAGAACAGCGCCAGAGGAGTGAATGTGAGTGGATGCGAGTGGTGTGGGATGCCGCATGCCCTGCAGGCTCGGTAGGCTAGAAAGAAAATAACAGTCGAAATACTCGCACACTGAATGTGCGCCTGAGGTTGATGATAGGTACTGGCGTCCATGTTGCATGTACAAAACATATTTTCAAAAGGAGTTTGCACGGTCGATCGAATTATACAAAGGTTTTGAACCTCCGGAGCGAACCTCTTTCAAAATCTCGAGGGGGCAAGGAGCTTTGTTTTGTTAGATTTTAACTTTTAGAGAGATGTTGCATCAATTACTAAATGAAATTTCATAAAACTTGGTTGTAGGTCGACGACTCTTAGCTCCAAGTTTTGAGAGCTGCGACGTCTCTGAGTGCCATCCTTTGCTCCTCAAAGCGTCCACATTCAAACAGGAACTTTAGCAACTGCCTGCTCGAGAAGTAGCTGCGTGTCATGGCGTACCAAACGACGCTAGTGCGTCCAGAATTCTTATCCAGTCCGCTGTGTTTTACGCGTTCTTAACATCCCGGGTCACAATAAGGCAGTACACTTTTTTGCCTCCTCGCCACCGCGTTCCAGATATTTCTTCTGTTGCAATCTCAACCACTTTGCCGATGGCATCGATGGTTGCGTTTCGCCTTGCTGAACCGGCTGCCGACTCTACTTGCTACTTCCAGCCTATTGCATAGCAGCTTCTTAAGAACTTTGCCTACTGTGTTCAGCATGAAGAAGCATCCTTTGGTGTTTTGCCACCTTCTTCGGGATTAGCACCAGCCTCTGCAGCTACCATCTCTGTTGTTGTTGCTTCCCTCAAGCATTTATTGTACAGCTCGACAAACACCTCGGGGTGGAGCGTCAGAGCCATCTTCAGCATACTGTTTGGAACAGCGTCTAGTCCGGGTGAATAGTTGGGCTTGAGGTTGGGAAGAGGGGTTAACAGTATGTTAGCAGTGACTTAACAGTGGCTAAACGGTGACTAAACAGTGACTTGACAGTGACTCAATAGTGACCAAACAGTGACTTAACAGTGACTAAATAGAGACTTAACAGCGACTTGATAGTGATTTGACAGTGACTTGACAGTCACTTGACAGAGAATTGACAGTGACTTGACAGTGTCTAAATAGTGACTTGACAGTGACCAAACAGTGACTTGATAGTGACTTAACAGTGACTTAATAGTGACTTAACAGTGACTTGACAGTGATTTGACAGTGATTTGACAGTGACTTGACAGTGACTTGACCATGACTTGACAGTGACCAAACAGCGACTTGATATCGACTTAACAGTGACTAAATAGTGACTTAACACTGACTTGACAGTGATTTGACATTGACTTGACAGTGACTTGACACTGACTTGACAGTGACTTGACAGTGACTTAACAGTGACTTAACAGTGACTTGAGAGTGACTTGACTGTGACTTGACAGTGACTTGATATCGACTTAACAGTGACTAAATAGTGACTTGACAGTGATTTGACAGTGACTTGACAGTGACTTGACAGTTACTTGACAGTGACTTGACAGTGTCTTGACAGTGACTTGACAGTGACTTGACACTGACTTGACAGTGCTTTGACAGTGACTAAACAGTGTCTTAACTGTGACTCATTAGGTTTATTCTTTACAAATCCAATACTAAAATATTATACTAACATCAATTCATATCTCCCACTGAGCTCAGCTTCTCATGCCTCTGGCATGTAATCTGTGCAGAGGTTGAAATTCAAGCGTCTATTTTCAATAGATAATGGAATACATCACCGCCATTTTGTGAATATGTACAGATATATCAATAATTTAGTGTTGAGGTATTTTTAAGACATTGAATGAGGGTCACACCGCAGACGGAAAATAAAATGGACAAGACAGACCGACAGACAGATGGAAAAAACTGTATCGACAAACCTTGCAGAGACAACCCGTTTAGATGTTGTAAATAGAAAACCGTGTTAATAGTGTGTTAAGAAAAACCGAAAAATCCTCTAGCTCTACTGAGCTGTGGCCCCAAAAAGTTGCAAATTTCGAATTTGTAATCAAGAGTGCAAGCTGGTACTGAACCGAACCCCAAAGAAACGGTCTAGCTAGGATTTTTTTGAAATATTTAGACTCCCGAACCGAACCCGCTGTGTACAAAGAAAAGTATCTGTATTTCTGAAGATCTTTAATAACTTTTTCATTATTATGACCGCAAAAAGATTTCGAAAAGAAAGAAAAACGTACATAAGTCAACTAGGAAAAGAGCAAAGAAAATATAGTAAATTTACCAACTTAGCAGTTGGAAGATGTTTTTAACAGAATCGCCGTGATGAGTCTTTTTGAGCCCTTTTGAAGATTAAAGAGATTAATTTCAAGTCCGATTTAAAGAAGACTAGAAAATAAGTCACGCAAATGCTCAAAATGTGATTGATTCGCAAATGATTTGAAATATCAGTCGAAACTGATAAGCTTCGGCTAAGCCTGTTATTTGGAAGATCACTTTAACAAGAAATACCTTGGTGATGCTTTTTCCAGCCCTTTTAATGATTAAAAAGAGATTAGTTTCATGTGCGATTTAAGGAAGACTCGAAAATGACGCATGCATTGCTTGCTCAAATTGTGATTCATTAAAAAATGACTCGAATATGACTCGAAAATGACTCGAAACTGAAAAAAACGGGTTATAAACGACTCTTCATGAAGAGCAGCGGTTAGAGTACCATTTTCTCCCGACAAAAGTATCATTTATGATCAGATATCGAGATATTGAGACTGAAGACTTGAATATGATCAGTAATTTCATAAAATGCTGCCTGTGGGTTATCATATTCTGCTATTTTAACCAGTCAGATGACTCGAAAAAGACTCCAATGCGATCAAAAATTTCATTAATTGCTGTATGAGTATGTACGTAGATGGTTAGGATTCCAAAATTCAAAGACCAAGCCCTACTTTTGAAAGACTTTTTAAAACTTATTCTGTCAACTCGACGACTTACATAAATAGCTTGGTAATCTGAACAAATATTTGTCTAAATATGAACCCAGATTCGAACCAAACCCTTAGGTACCAATCCGCAAACCTAACCTTACACTTTAACACGGGTTCGAATCTCCGTACCGAACCTTCAGCAAAATTTTACAGGCTTGCAGCCTTTTTTGTAATACTTTCTGTGCTTAACTTGGCTTGATAAGAACTTGTGCATGTTCTTTTGAAGGGTTGTGGCCGCTGAGGGTTGTTGTAAGCAAGCCTTAGGAGTTGTCACAGTGGGTTCATACTCTGTGCAACATTTGGCATTCATTCACCACACACTCACACATCTAATTCAATTACGGCTACAAGAAACCACCCCCATCCCCACCTTCCTACCACCATACTTAAAGTTTTCCAACAGTCGAAAAGTATCTGAAAACCTGAATACAACAAATCTTACTTATTTTTTTTTTTTTGGTTGCACAAAAGCAGACAAAAATACAAAAAAAGTGCCGATAAACGGAAAATACAAAACAAGAAACGTGCACAAATCTAATTTCCAAACAACACGCGCCGAGGCCACAGCACAAGGAAAAACGAAATGGAGAAGACTAAGTAACGGGCCAAAAATTGGAACGAAGATGAGGAGCCCGAAAGACAACAACAGTATGAAACTTTTCAATATCCGCATCCGCTCATGAATAATAATTTATAATGGCCTGCGCCCGCGTCATAAAAAAAAAAAAGAAAGCAGCAAAAGGAAAGAAAAAACCAAGCGATTGATGCGCCAGAAGTGTCGCCGGCTCCAGTTGGGATGGGGATGGGGTTGGGGGGTGTTTATCTCAGCTGTGGCCTGTAAGTCGTTGATGAGTGTTGTCACCTGCTCCTAAGCGGGGGAAAAACTTTTAGTTGAGCTTATGAATTTGACATGAGGCAACTGTACATTCCACTTTCTGATTCGAAATCAAAGCTGCTTTGTCCTCTTTCACATTAACCGCACATCAAATTCTTATTAGCGCTCAATTTCAATTGATTGCTCACCCCCCCAGTCCCAGTCCCCCTCCACCCAACAAACATGGAAAAAAACTTTTCCAATCAGCCCCGACAATCCTTCTCTTGCTCTCTACGCTTTCTTACGAGACGTTTGCTTTGGCATCGCTAAAAACCCAATTAAACGCGCCATTAAATTATTTCGCAATTTGCATATATTTCGTATTTCGACTCAATAAAATTTCACACCTGAGTGCCCCCACCAAGCCCAATCACCCAATCACCCACCCATCCACACACACACGCACCTGCAGTGCCACCCCCCCTGCCCTTTTGTTTTGAACCTTCAGTTTGCCTTTTGCTTTTTATTTTATTTTTATTTTCCAATTTGTTGTTGATTTTGTTTTTAAACTTGTTCTCTGATTGTTTTGCCAGACACAAATAAAAACACCATTTCTGGAGGGTTAAGAGAGTAGCCTTTGACTTTGAAAAGGATGTGGCAAGGCTTACTTGAGAGTAGGGCATAAAAAAAAGAGCGATGATGTTTTGTTGTCGATATTTTAACAATTGGACTAGTGCGCACGTTATCGATACAC
Source organism: Lordiphosa magnipectinata (assembly GCA_037044535.1). Classification (NCBI taxonomy): domain Eukaryota; kingdom Metazoa; phylum Arthropoda; class Insecta; order Diptera; family Drosophilidae; genus Lordiphosa; species Lordiphosa magnipectinata. The sequence continues at coordinate 26,837 of JBAMBO010003962.1, forward strand.
ATAACTGAGCTCACATGTGTCTATATGATTACCTAGATATTGGATACCTTGAGAACTAGAGCAAAACCAACAAATTTTCTTCAATTTCTTCAGTAGTCGGGCCTATATGTTTTTATACCCTTGTAAAAGGTAAAGAAGTTTGCAACACTTGGAAATTTTAATTTGTTAAAGCTTAAAGTTTATTTAATTCACTCCCAGCGCAACAAGTACATTGGCTCTTATAATTTAACGCGCTAGTCACAGTTTTTTTAAATCTTCATTGACTCCAGTTATTTCGGCAGATTGTTTATAACCTCTAAAGAACTTTCGGGACGTGTTTCCATTGTTAGTGTTTTTACTCATTACGAGCTTGCCACAACTGGATTAATAGTCTAAAAGAGATGTGAAGAATGCATTCTAAAAATCGTATTCTTGCATGAAGGGGCGATAGACCAAAAGAGAGGAAGTTTGGGTTAACGGCTTTTCCTGATATTGCTTTCGGATCATTCATTTGAAAAGGTTTGGCTTCACACAAATAGCAAGTTTGGGCTGAACGTCACAATTGTTCGTTGCGAAACTCTTCAACCACACATCAAACATCAACTTGTATGAAACTTGCAGCGCCATTTACAGTCTATGAAAAAAACAACTTTGTGCAAATCAAACTTATGCATTTGGAAAAGACCTTGAAACGACCTTCAATTTTGCGTAAAGCACAAATCGAAATTAGCCGAAGCTATACACTTTCAATTCCACTCTTTCAAAACAAAAAAAAACAAAAAAATTGTTCTAAAATGCAATTTTTAAAAGCTTCACATCTTTTTTAGTCAAATAGTCTTATGTCCACTTTTGATGCAAAATGAACTAAATATATCAGCACAATAAATTAAATCAAAAACATTATGGAGAACATACGTTTTTATTTGCAGTTCAATCAATTAAAGATGCACTCAGGGCTTAATCCCGAAACGAATTTCGGTTCCGGTACGTACCAAAATGGATATTTCGGTTAAAGGTTCTATTTCGGTTTTCAATTACTGCTCTAATGACATCTACTTTCTCGCATGTTTGGAAAACTGCAAAAGTGTTACCGATTCCAAAAGGCAATAACGATTACCGTCCCATCTCAATCCTCTCCTTCTTATCAAAAGTATTTAAACAAATCCTGGCCTCACAAATAGGTAGAGCAGAATTCTCTACCAAATGACAAGCAATCGGGGTTCCGAAAAAAGCGAAGCTGCACCACTGTTGTAACAAAAATCTCAGAAGATATACGTGGCATGTCACACTTTTAACATTGTTGGACTACAGTAAAGCGTTTGATATGGTAAGTCACAAAATACTGTGCGCAAAGTTAAATAAAAACTCTACAACTTCTCCAATACAGCAATGAAACTCATGAAACTCTGTCCTGAGACCCTTGCTATTTTCCACATAATAGGTTGTCAAAAAAGTCTTGCGGTATTTTTATTGAATTTTCAATTGTTCATAAAATTGGTTATAATAATGCGATTTAAGTCAAATATGCGCCGTTTTGTTCGATGACGATTTCCCAACGAGATGCCAACTTCATAATGCCCCTCTTATAGAAGCTCGCTTCCCTATTGGCAAAAAACTCGGAGAGCCAATTTTCACAGGACTCTCTTGTGGCCAACTTCCGACTACCAAGCTCGTTCGCCATGGACAGAAATAGGTGGTAATCACTTGGTGCGAGATCCGGACTATATGGTGGATGCAAAAGAACCTCCCATCCGAGCTCCCGGAGCTTCTGGCGCGTCACTAAAGATGTGTGTGGCCTGGCGTTGTCCTGATGGAAGACAACTCGGCCTCTGTTGATCAAAGATGGCCTCTTCTGCATGAGTTCGCTGCATTCAAGCGGTCCAGTTGTTGGCAGTACAGGTCCGAATTGAGCGTTTGGCCATAGGGGAGCAGCTCATAGTGGATGATTCCCTGCCAATCCCACCAAACACACAGAAGAACCTTCCTGGCCGTCAATCCAGGCTTGGCCACCGTCTGGGCAGCTTCACCGCTTTTCGACCACGACCGTTTGCGCTTCACGTTGTCGTAAGTGACCCACTTTTCATCGCCAGTCACCATCCGCTTCAAAAACGGGTCGATTTTGTTGCGATTCAGAAGCAATTCGCATGCATCCATACGGGCAAAAATGTTTCTGTGCGTCAAGTCGTGTGGCACCCATACATCGAGCTTCTTTTTGAATCCAAGCTTCTTCAAATGGTTTATAACGGTTTGATGACTCATGCCCAGCTCTTGGCCGATGCTACGGCTGCTACTATGCCGGTCTCTTTCGATCAATTCAGCGATTTTATCGCAATTTTCGACGACAGGCCCTCCGGACCGTGGCGCATCTTCGATCACCTCTGCACCAGAACGAAAACGTTGAAACCATCGTTGTGCGGTGGAAATGGAAACTGTATCGGGTCCATAAACTGCACAAATTTTATTGGCAGCATGAGATGCATTTTTGCCTTTATCGTAGTAGTACTGTAAAATATGGCGTATTTTCTCTTTATTTTGCTCCATGTTTGCGACGCTATAACTCACGAACGACTAAAAACAAACAACAATAAATCAAGCACGTGTTAGCGCGTGAAAAGAGCTTTCCAAAAAGCTCTAACGTGAACCGATGCGACGAATACAACTAGAACTACGCGCTTGCAAAGACAAGCTTGCGGAAATACCGCAAGACTTTTTTGACAACCTATTATTTTAGCATCTTCAAAGGCGAAAAAAACCGAAACGGTACCGGTACCAACGTTTCGGTTCTATAGATTCCCTTAATAACGGTTTTCGGTTCTCAAAAAAATATTTGTATCGGTTCCGGTACTTGATCTGAATCGGTTTATTTCGGTTAACGGTTCCGGTTCCGGTATAAGGCGTGGGCTGCACTTAATTTCCAACATAGTCATCTACATTTTCAAGCAAAAACATTTCTTATCTTTCATGTCCCGTTCAATCTGAGTTCGCATTTCTTGGTTTTGTTTTTTTTTTGCATTTTCGTAACGGTTGGACATTTTGGTATAACATATGTGAACATATATTTTTTCTGAAAACTTTTTTTTTCCCTTTTTCATCGTCTAGATCAGCGATGCCCAGCCGTATGCTCTTTGGGTACGTTTTGTTGATACAGAACGAAACACATGCAAACGATTTCGTGTGTATGAGTCGCGTAGAACAAAAACCCGGTTTTGTTTTCTTCTTTGATTGGTGTTTGCGCGCGCAAGCAAACTGACCAACAACAATTTCATGTGATTTTGTTGTTGCCCTACCCAATTTCAATGTGCTTTTCTTTGTGAGTATTGGTGAGTGATCTGTCGTATGCTGCTTTTGGGCATGCCTGGTCTAGATTGCTAAAACAACACACTGTGCATTGGCCGAAATCCCAGCTGCTGGTTGCTGGCTGAGGGTTTTTTTCCTAGTGGTTGCCGGGGGCTGTCCATTCTTAGCACACTGCTACAAGTTTTTATTATTATTATTAACTCGCAAAAGTTTGGTCGAAATCGGATTTGATTTTAATGCTGGCATTCTTAAACTCTGATATTTAAAAACCAGGATTTTGCAAGGGTATAAAAACTTCGGCACAAACAAAGTTGGGTTGGGCTTCTCGTTTCTTTTTTAAGCTTCCGATTTCAAGTTGCTAAATGTTACGACCAACTTGCTTCAGATGTCAAAGTCGGCTGTGGGGAATCTTCAAAGAAACAATCGAAATCTTCTCTTTCGCCTGGTATGTTTGCCAAGCAAATATCTCGTTGCGACTGAATGCCATAAATGGCATTGGCATATTTAACCATGGAACCACATTTAAGTACCAAAATTTCAATTACAATTTTGTGTATGTATTGTTGTTGTTGCTGTTGTTGTATGTATGTATATGGCAAGTACATGGATCGGGCGTGTACGTACATACTAACACTATGGGCCTGGCTATACATCGTAACCAAACGCCTTCGTGTGTGTACAACACAAGCCCTCAAATTCCTTTGGGGGTTGGGAGTGCGATGTCTGTCAACACTAATTGTTGGCTGCTGTCGCCGCTGTCTTTTGCTACAATAATGTCATGTGTTCTCGTGGATGTATCATCCGGTGTACAAGTGGGTGTGTGTGCAAATCCTACTTACACACACACAGAGAGAGCACAATACTAATACGAGACCCGAAAACGCCTGTATAATTAAATTGGGTCAAACCAGTTAACTCACTTGTCTGTGGATTTTGTTTGCATTTTACTTAATCTCCGAGTCTTTGGCTGACTCCCCCCCACATCTCACCTGGTCGCTTGGTTATTCGCTTGACTGAACAAATTACTTTTGCTGCTGGACGAAATCAAATTATTGTGGTCCTCAAACACAAAATATTGTCTTTGGGGCCGAGTTTATTAAAAGTTTTCACAAGAGTTACAACGAGCATCTAACTATTTTATGAGCAAAAGACTTGTTAGCCGAAAGAGCACAGAAAAAAAAAAACAAAGGAAAAAACTTTTGACCTGTTGCCAGTTTGGCTCACACACACAAACAGACAGACGGACGGATGGACGGACGGATGGACACACAGACACCCTCAGTTTGTCGGAAACTTATTGTGCCTTGCACTTGGGCAGTGGCCACTTTGGCGCAACTTTCTGAGCTTCTTAGTTAAATTGTGTAATTAATTGAGAATGTGTCGCGACCAAAAGTTCAGCCCAAGTTGAGCTGGGTCAAATTTTTGTGTTAGTTTCCTAAAGAAAAGACAAAAGTGTGGCACAATAATGGACTGCAGGCCGGTTAGGTTTGAGGCCAACTTAAAACGGAGTTTAGTTGGCGTTAATTGTATCAAATTAAGTTTAATGGCTTACAATATCAGACAAGTGCCAGCGGAAGGCAGAAGAACCAACCAATTTCAAATGTTTCATCTTTCTTTGTGCCTTGTTCAATTGCATCAAGTAGGCTTCGCATTTGAATTGTATTTGAAATTTGTTGGCTAAGCAAAAACCCAGTGACTTGAATTCATTTCTCGTTTGGCTCTGGTGCTGAACACATTAAGCATTATTTTCTTGCTTTTATTTTAATTGTTGGTCTTTTCTATCTTGAAAAGACAAGAACGCTTTCTTTTAATTTTATTTATTTTTTTTTTGATTTATTGAAACATTGCTTTAAAGTTGCAATTCGGTAATCTGATTT
>JBAMBO010003963.1:0-37219 GCA_037044535.1 Lordiphosa magnipectinata
TTATTCTTTTATATGAGCATTTATCACTATTTTAGGAATAAAATATTAAAATACAAAATTCTAGAGAAATTAAAATAGCGTGAAAAAAAGGCTTGGCTTAAAAGCCGTTTGCCTGGCTTTATGAGTGTTTTCTGCTCGAGTATTGAGCTAAGCTGAGCCTCTACACACAGCTTCCCGGTCTTCCCGAGATACTGCAACGTTCCTCAAGGCAGAGGACCACGCTGTTGCCGCATGTCTTCGTGACTTAATAATACCGATCTCCGTAGTCAAGCAAGATATCCTGACGGTACCGCATACATTCCCGCAAGAATATTGCAAGGGGTCGCCAGTTTGACCCATTTAGCAGCGCAATACAGTCCCCTATCTCCAGAGGATGCCTGCCGAAGTGAAGCCGCCTGAATTCTGCTAGAATGGGGCACCGAGCGACAAAATGAAATACATTTTCCCTCTCGCGTAGGTTGCACAGCTCGCATTGGTCATTTGTGCTGTAAGGAGTGTAATTTTAGGGAAAGGAGTTCCGTTCGCGCCTTAAATAGCATTGAAATAGTTGACGCGTCAAACTGATCATTAAAATAGTTTGTTTCATTTAGATTATACTCCAATAACCTGTACGTACACACCTGATCATATTAATAGGTACACACCGGAATTTTTTAATTGTAGATGGTTTTTTCGTACTTTTAGTGTTGACAACTTTTTAATTTTTGGATTTTTGTTGTTGTCAATGTCTGGCCACACTGTGACGAAGAGTTGAAAGAGGGGCTGCCCCGTATATCAAAGCTTTTCTATAAATTGCGAGTCCACCACACTATTCGCCTGATCATAATAATAGGTACAGTCTCCGTTTCTCACAAGTATCAAGTGTCTTTTGGTAACTAAAGGTTAATTAAGTATAGCTCCTGTCAATACAGAGAATTAAATAATTATTTTTTTTAAGAAAAAATGGGTCGAAATTCTCATTGTACTAAAGAAGAAGCTCGATTGGTTCTTAGTCTGAGAAAAGAAGGCAAGTCTTTACGAGCCATCGCCAAATTAATGAACAGGTCTCATAATTTTGTTAAAAATGCATTAGAAAGAAAACCAAGACAGGAAACCCACAAAAAACAACAGAAACCCTTGACCACTACATAGTAACTTTGAGCAAAAAGGACCCATTTAAGTCATCGAAGGCTATTGCAGCCGAAATTGGGAATTCAGTTAGTGCTCCAACTATCCGAAGACGACTACAAGATGCCAACCTACTAGGAAGAATTGCCAAAAAAGTCCCACTTATGCGCAAAAAAATATCACCATGAAGCCAACTTTTGCAAGGGACCACAAAGACTGGGTAGGATGCACCGGGGAGAAAAAATGGAGAAACATATAATGGAGCGATGAAACCAAGATTAATTTGTTTGGGAATGACTGTGAAAGGAATGTTCGACGCCCTAATGGAAAGGAATTCCATCCACGGTTTACAAAAAAAACAGTCAAACATGGAGGTGGCAATATAATGGTATGGGGTTGCTTCTCCTGGTACGGCGTAGGTCCAATTTATCAGACTACGAACAAAATGAATGCTGAAGAGTACAAATCCATATTGGAAACAGTTATGGTACCGTATGCTGAGGAAAATATGCCATTACGTTGGGTATTTCAGCAAGATAATGACCCAAAAACACACATCAAGGCTGTTATCTAAATTTTTCGAGGACCAAAAAGTTGACGTTCTGAAGTGGCCAAGCCAATCCCCCGACCTTAACCCCATTGAAAACTTGTGGGGAGACTTAAAAAAGAAATTGGCAAAGCATTCATTTTCAAATGAACAAAAATTATGGGAAGGTGTCCAAAAACTGTGGTATGAGACACCAGTAGAGACCTGCCAGGCTCTTATTAAAAGTATGCCAAAAAGAATAGCAGTAGTGGCCAAAAATAGAGGTGGATACACTGGATACTAAGTTAGGAAATACTAATTTACCAAAAAAAAAGAACACAAAATGGAAACTAAAATTTTTTTTCTTACCAACACATGAAGTGTACCTATTATTATGATCACACTGAAAACGTATCTGAAACACAAAATGATCTCTTTTATGTTATATTATTATTCTATGTTACAATTAAGTTAAGTTTATTAAAAACAAATAGTTTAAGAACCAATGAGAACAAATTTTAAGTTTGAAACAATGAATAAAACTGTTTTCTGTTACCTTAAAGTCCGAGTTGATGTGTGTACCTATTAATATGATCAGGTGTATATATCTAGACTGACTTTGGCGTGCCTGGGACTCGAAGAGATCTTGTGCGTGTTGATCTAGCTTTTGCAGAAGGTTAATATGAAGGTGATCCCACGTGTCTATTGAATTCAAGTTGTGCTCAATGCCCTACTTCGTAGCCAGTTGCACCCACTCGAGGTGCACCTTTACGAGGTAATCAAAGTGTAACTGCAGCGTGTACGTGTAGAGAGTGGGCAAACCTGTCTCAAGATGTATCGCATAGTTTGGCGTGTTCAGTGGAAGGAAGAATAATTTTTTTCACGAAAAAGTAGAGAAGCTTCTCCACTTTCTCGTAACTTTATTGCTCTGGCTGTGGCAAGAAACATTTTGAATTTTACCCTCATACTTATATTTTTCATGCCCATAAGTTGTTTCCACGTACTATTTATCGCAATCTTAGAGTCTTTAAGCTTTTGTTGCACTTTACGTTTACCCCTAGATACCGGAATTCACGTACCACTTCAAGCTCTTCTTCATTCAGGAACCACTTCTCATCTCTTGACTTACGACCTCCTCCATTTTTCATTATTAGTATCTTGGACTTATTAGTGTTTATTTGGAGACTCCACTTTTGACAGAAGCTGTGTGTGGCGCTTATCATGCTCTGCAGTTGAGTTTTTACCCGCTCTTCACCAATTCTTACTCCTCCTGGAAGCGATGACACAATATCGTCTATATAGAGTGCAAAGTGGAAGGGGGCTTAAGAGGCAATCCTGTTTGACACCCTGATTTGTGAAAAAAGGTTCAGCGAGTTGGTTTCCATTCCATACCATGACTTCGTTATTTAAATATAGGCTCCGAATGATATCTAGCATTTTTGTTGACAATCCTATATTGCTTAACTTTAAAAGAAGACTTCTTCTGTCGATCGTATCGAAGGTCGCTTTGAAATCAACTAAGAATGTATGCATTTTCTGCATTCTTTGCAAGAAATCATTTGCGATTGCCGATAACAGGAAAATACTAATACTGTTAGTACTATTATAATTGTCATTAAAATAATTTCTTCCAATGCCATGGTCAAGATTTTTTTAGACTCTGGAGGAGTTCATACATCTTTCGTACATTATATGTCTGTTCCACTACGTTCACAGCCTTTATACACCAGATTTCCTTGTTGTTAAATGTTTCTCCTAACATGCTAATGCATTTACTCCAGAGAATGTTTTCGTTTAAAACGGTTTTGGCCAACATATTTGGCTTTCTACGCCTTAGGAAGAAAGTCTGTACCATATCTACCTTATCAAACTCGGGATCGATATACAAGCAGCCAAGTACAGTTTCCATTTTGCTGTCAAACTAATGTTATGTTTCATTAAAAAGTACTGAGTACAGAGGAATTACTTTATATCGCTAATAGGAATTATTTGCTGAATGTGCCCAATGTTTTCTAGTACCTAATTTTCTTAAAGACAAATAAAAGTAGGTCAGATAATAAATGGGCACATTCACCAGAGACACTTTATTCATTTGTATAACAATTTCAACAACAAATTTTACATGTAACATGATCAAAGGATCAGTTATCAAACTGTTCTAATGACTGCATCCAATATAATTTCCTAAAAGTTGATTTAAAGTCTCTGCTGAACGCGACCACTTTTGATTTGCGCTTGCAAACATACCTAAATGTATGACTTTAACAACTGAAAACAGTCAAGTTGAGCTTTTCTGCACTCTCTTTTTACAGAAACTTTCCTTTTTTAAATTTTAGAAATATTAAAGTGGAATTTTTGGACTAATAGAAAGATATACTTAGGAACGATTTCTCAGCTACCAAGTGAGTGTGATGATAAATTGGCCCTAAGTGTCCCATTGGCTGTATCTATTTGAATGAAACAGCAGCGGGGCAGCAGTATTAACCCATATATACTAACATTTGTATGTATATACGCACATATGTAGATCATATACAGAGCTGCCTTCCTCTCTGATTGTGTGCGACATAAACCACAGGGGAAATTAAAGATACATTAAATGTGTGTGCGTGTATGCGTGAGTGTGTGCGTGAGTGTGTATGTATTATGCGAAGGCGTCTCCTTCAAGTCATGTTGTTCCAGGTATTTATATGGAGAGCAAACTTCTCTGGCCAACGGCAGGAAATTCAACTAATTAAATTATCGACAAGTTTTTGTCGCATAAAAACAAACTGTTGCCCCGGCCACACGACAATTGCCAAAATAACACACACACACACACAGACACACGCACACACTTACCAAAAATGGACATCAATGGTTGGTTGGTAGTGCTGGAGGTAGGCGGCAGGGGGGAGGTGTTAGGCAAGTTTAATCAAAGTTTTGTTGCTCGATTTTAATGAGCAACTTTTGCACATAAATAGAACTTAATTTTCTATTACTTCAGCCGCCTTGCCTGCTGCCCCGTGCCGCACACAAAAGCTTAATGTCATGCCGCAGGAGGAGTATTTTTTTTTTGCTTTTTGTTTGGGTTTGAGTTTGGGGCTGCGAGAGCGAGGACAGGACCGAAAATACTGTCGCCAACGTAAAAATATTGCTCACCAAAAAACTTTTATGTTTTAATATTTAATTAAAATTTTGTGTAACGTTTTGTTAATGAATTCCTATTTGACGCGTCCCGTTGCACGTGTCGCGTCCCAGCCGCAGGCTCAATGTCCATCCGGTGGCCAACCCCGGCTACCTACCTACCTACCTACCAGGCTGTCCTTAGTCTTTAAAAACTAGAGATGGTAGTTCAAATGAGGAAGTGGAATTTATAGCTATGACCTGTATGCATTTAAAGTGGGGGTGCCCACGACTTATGCACACACCGCGCATTCGTTGTTGTTTCGCGCATAGTCACTCAACCATAACACAAGCCAACAACAACTTCTAAATGCCAATTGAACAAAAAATATGTATGAATGCTCTTCAGGTTCTATTTGTTTTCTATTATTTTCTTTCAAATTTTTCTTAGAAATTACATTGTTTATGCTTAGCACAAGACGCACATACGGAAAAACCCATAAAATAAACCAAAGAGTATCCGGAGATAATGAGAAACTAAAGCTAATAATAATTTTTTAAATTTTGATCCCGGTTTTAGCCTGGCCGAACTTAAACTCATCCTCCTTTTCGAACATAACTTAGTCCCATAAGAGATAATATTCTAGTTCAGTAGAGATAGATTTGTGCCCGATATCCGTACTCAAATTCGTTCCATACGTGATAGTATTCTAATTCGGTAGAGATAGATTTGTGCCCCATTTTCGAACTCAACTTTGTTCCATACGAGATAATATTCATATAATATTTACTTATATATTTTCTGATCTTTTCTTACAGGCAATATAGATATTGTTTTCGCATTTAATAAAATGAAATATTTGTGTAATAGATATTAAATATATTTATATTTTCCGCTATAATACTCGTTCTCGCTTAGCCAGCTATCCACTTTTGATTGGGCAGAATTGATTCATCTTCATTGGTAAGCTGCAAATAGAAAAAATTTTAAGTTTAAATTAATAAAAAATGCAGATAACTATAAATGTTTAGATAAGTAGATTAGATAACTATAAATGTCTAGAAGTTCAGAACAATTTATCTACGAAATTGTGGGAGATATGGCTCATTTCAAATTTTAACATGCGGAATGGTCAATGTACTCACTTCAGTTTGTCTCCACAAGAACAGCTTCTACCTAAAGTCCATACGGGGGCCTAAAGCAGGGATCGCTTCTCGAAGGTCTTACGCTGTAATGAGCTTTAAGTGCTCAAACTTAATACCCGCATCTGTAAATAATGGAAATAATGTTAGGGAACATTTAAACACTGGAATAAAGCCGAAGACGCTTACAGTGGCTTACAGCTTATTTCAACAAAATATTTGAATGAGTTCTTAAACTTTTTTAAACTATTTATTCAAATAAACTGTGATACACTGTATGTGGATACATACAGTATGTCAAAAGTGTTTTGACACAGAAAAAATATTAAAATTATTCACTTATTTTGCAAAAAAAAGGGCTTTTTTTAAACGGTAAAATTTTGTTCTTATTTTGTTTTACCATTCATGGAAAGACCCTTTTTTTTGCAAAATTAGTGAAAAATGTTAATAGTTTTTCTGTGTCAAAATACATTCTTGAAATACTGTATGTTAATGCACGCATAAAAATTTGAGTTAAGCGCGCATTTTTCATCCTTTATTCCAGCTTTTAATTTTGGATTAAGAGCTTTTTGTTTACCGTGTTTTCCTCTTTGGTCAGGTTCCAATACTTGGTTACCAAGTTTTGCACGTTTTTCCAAAACGGTTCTTATACAGCGATCGCTGATGTCTAAAGTGCACAAAACCTTCACTTTGTTTGAGGAAATATGCATTATTATTTTGGCGCGGTTCTCTGGCTCCTCCAATACGCACGAAGCGGTATGTGGGCACGATTATTTGCATCGAATTGGCTACAAACTGTCGTTGCTTTTCAATGTTGCCAAGCTCCCCGTATGTTGCGAATAATTGCTTCCTTTCATTCTCTGTAAAAATTTTCTCTACATTTATACTTACAAGTTTCAGCACATGGAGTTTTCATTTGTCTTTGAGGGATAACTTTTTTACTCTTTGATACATAGCTCTCTCCCTTATTTCTTTTTAATTTATTGACGTTCTTCTTCCACTTCTCTGGGTGCTTTGATCTTTTTCTTCCTTTATTTAATGGACTTCAAACAGCCGTTGAAATTGCCGTACTAGAATTTGAATAACTCGGTTGTTCATCAGAAAGTAAATTTACAGAAGGAGGTCTCAAAGATGACGACCCATTTGCTTCCTCCGAATTCTAAATATCAGTACCCTTGAAAACTCATTGTGGGCGGAATGCAGTCCTTGATGTTGCTAAATGCTTAAATATTTTTCCATTGCTGTGACTATCATCACTCGGTGAATCTGGGCTATATGTGACATCATATAAGGAATCGTCACAGTCTTCTGAAAATGATGATGACGTGGATGAATCAGAAGATTTTGATGTTGGCAATGAGGAGTTGCCACTCTTTCCAAATTTTTCAACAACACTGTCACAACACGAAATATGGCACTATACATGAAATGTGTATGTATGAAAAATTCCGTTACCTTTTCAGCAAGAATGACAAATCCCAAAATATGACGTTGTTTATGAAAGGCAAGCGATGATGTGGCGCTCTTGTGAGTAAAAAAAACTGGAACGAAATAACGGCATATGCTCATCTCACGCGGGGAGTATAAGAGATGGCAATATGAAAATTTTCCACAAAATAGAATTTGATAAGGCGAATATTTCTGCATCATTAACTCGAAAATTGTGTTTTTTGAGTTATGCCAGTGTTAAAGTAAGTGAGCGATATATATACGAATATATAATATGGATTATTTTTTGTTTTAATATACTTGTAGCTTGCACTCCTCATCCACTTGGGCTGAGCTTTTTCAATAGTAATCTGTGTTCTGTAATCGGGATCTATGTTCTGCTGGTTGTGTGTGCTGGTTTTATCTTAGCCTTTTCCTCTGTTCCTGCTTCTTCTCAGTTGTTCTCAGTTATTTATTTAGTTATCCATCCATGACTCGCATCATTCTGTGTAGTCCCACCAATCCGTACCATAGCCCTCGTGCACATACTTCAGCAGCACAGTGCATCGCTTTTCACAATGCCTGTATTTATCTTGCACTTTCTGCTTAATATCAGCCAAAATTTTCAGATGTAATATCACGTTCCAAATACTCGGACAGCGTTTCTGTTGCCGACTCTTCAAATATCATGGATTGATTGTTCTTTTTCAAATAATACGCAAAGACGTATGTGTACATCAAGGTCTGACGACACTGGCAAAATATATCGACAGCCTTTTTCAGAAATTGCACCTCAATCCAAGACATGTTGTGCTGTTGCATTTCCTCCATTTTCTGTTTTACAGATATGCATACAATTTGTTCTCGAACTTCATTGACTTCATGTGATTCATGTAGCGATTGTAGTAATGAAGATATCTCATCGAATCTGGCGGCAGCAATGATAAGTAAATTTCGCATTCTTCGCACTGACTTCGTGTGGTATTCTGCCTTACAGCTTCAATGGTCTTGGTGAAGGGATTAATGACATGTGCGCATTTGAAAAACGCCTCGGTGTTATCATCGTTTTCATCGAAGTATTTCTCCAACAATTTCTCCTTATCCCATTTGAAATGATTCAGCAGGTATTCGCGTTATGGGCGTGGGGAGCTTTAACAACAGATTAACCTCATCGATTATCTCTCTTATATATATAATCATCCGTCTCCAATTGAAGGAATCGTTTCCGACCCTATAAAGTATATATATTCTTGATCAGCATCTGCAGCCGAGTCGATATAGCCATGTCCGTCTGTCCGTCTGTTCGTCTGTCTGTCTGTCTGTCTGTCCGTCCGTATGAACGAAGAGATCTCAGAGATGGTAAGAGATAGAGGTTTGACATGTATGGGACATATATTTCTTATACTTGCAGGCAGATCAAGTTTATTTTCAATTTTTGCCACGCCCCCTCCCGCCCCCGCAATTTGAAAAAAACTTCATATCTCCTACAGTTTTGGAGATAGATCGTTCGTTCCTTCTAGAGATACCTTGTAAACAAAATTATTTATCGATCTGCTGAATAATTAAGATCGGATGAACGATACTCAAGTTATGAGCAAAAAACGATCAGTTAACACCCCCACCCACCCCACCCATAACCTAAGCATTGCGTTCAGCAGAAGCAATCTTAGTGAGAGAGAGAGAGAGAGAGAGAGAGAGAGAGAGAGAGAGAGACTTAGAAAGCGCACTGTGTTGTGCGTTGTGTGTTAACTGGCCGTTTGACTCGTGACCAAATGCGAGTTGCGACATTAAGGGTGCAGAGTATGTTATAGTCGGGCTTGACCGACTTTCTTTCTTGTTCCTTCTCAAAAGGCGCTTCTCCTCTGTCCCTTTCTTCCGGTATTGCTCTTTAACAGCCCGCGTTGCTCCCGACTGCAGAGTTCTCCTGTACGCAGCGTCTTTCTCTGCAGTAGCGTCGCGGCACTCCTCATCATACCAAGTCTGCTTTCGAGGATGCTCGGCGTATCCGAGTATCTCCTTGGCAGCCATACTCATGGAGTGTGATATATGATTCCACTGTTCTTTGGCTGCAACAAGGTGGTGATCCGAGTCTATGTTGGCACCTCGAATCGCACGGACGTCTAGAACACTCGATGAGTGCCTTCCATCGATCACAACATGATTAATCTGATTTCGCGTTAGTTGATCAGGAGACTTCCTGCCCGCGGCAAAATCTACTAGCCTCTCTACGTTACCGGAGCTTGTTTCATGAAGGCTAAATCGACCGACTGTCGAGCCAAAAACTCCTTCTCTCCCAATTTTAGCGTTAAAGTCGCCAAGTACGATCTTTATGTCGTGGTCGGGGCAGCGCTCATATAACTGTTCCAGGCGCTCATAGAATTCGTCTTGTATCGAAGCGCCCTTGTCTTCCGTAGGGGCGTGTGTACAGATAAGACTAATATTAAAATATTTAGCATTAAGTCTGAGTGGGGCTAGTCGCATGTCCACTGGTGTGAAACTGACTGCCAAGCCGCATCCAAACTCATGCTTGGAAGCATGTCCGCCGCTGTAGTTGATCTCCCAGGGTGCATTGGTTGTTGATGTTCTTTTCACCATGCTCCCCTGTCCAATCCATCTATCGGTTCTATTACTTATCTAATTGTATATTTGATCTTTTTTCCTTTCATTTTATTTTATTTTGCTTTACATAACATTTCAGAGTTTCAGTTTCAGAGTCATTTCAGAGTTGTGCTGTGTGGATATTAATGACAGATCCATGGGATATTATAAGAATATTTCCAACAGTTTAAATGGATTCTAAACAAACAACATAGTAATAAAACCCAAGACTGCTTCATTCAATCAGAAGTGGAATCCTTTTTAAAGTTAAAAACTTGTCGTATCTCTGCAGATGTCTTGCCGTGTAGCATATTGGCCACTGCCTTTCCGGTTAGCTCTTGCAGACCCTTAATGTCCAAATAGTTAGCCGCTACCATTAATTCAAAAAGTTTGCCCTTATCCAGGTTTATAAAATTGGCATTCCAATTAATAACATCGGTACACTTCTCATCTTTTTTATCATAGTGATATTCGGCCCAGTTTAGTATTTTACGCAATATAAACGCATTTACCTTTGGCAAGGGCACAGGGGTATTCTTATCATCCTCCTTCCCACACAAATTCAGCATATTCTTAATGGTGCCGGAACACTTTACTATTTTAGTATCAGTTTCGAATATTTCCCCGTCCGAAGACTGCAGCTTGATGCGGGGCATGTTTTTCGAGTGAATTTTTGAATACTAGAAATGATTAACAAATACTTGGCACACGAGTTTGACAAACTGTATTGAATTTGTGTATCAAGTTTTATTGTCCCTCTCGTCTGAGTACAAAATCAACGATTGCTATAACAAACGAACATGACAAAATCGATTCAATTTGATTTCCCACTTAAAAAAATTTGAAAGTTTAACAAAAACAACACAACTTGTGATAAAAATCAAAGCTAAAAGAAATAAGAAAAAAAAAAAAGTTTATTAAAAAGGAAGAAAGGAACTCAAATCGATATATTAATACGCTCAGCCAATCATATTCACTACACACAACATAAACCAATCATTCTTTATAACATTAAGTTTAATTTGGGTTGCTGACAAGGGTGAGACACACCACTTGAAAAGCACCATTAGTGGGAGTCACTTGAAATGCATCCTGCATCCTTCGGAAGAATGCATTTTTATATTTACATACACGGATGTGACTAAACACACATACTTAGTTAAGATTAGAATCTAAACTAAATTGTCCGCTAGTGGAATTGACAACTATTGTTTTGTCAGCTGTTGTTTTGCTTACATTTTAATTGAAATGAAAGTATTTAATTATAAAAAATAGCAAAATATGACTAAGATTCCATCATGTACGGGACAAACTGCCAGTCGACACCATCACCCACTATTGGCTGCGTCAAGGCAATACCATCGGCTTTTCCACTCTTGGATAGCTTCTTTCCCAACGCCTTCTGGTGGTAACGCTAGCTGTTCCGCAGAGACTTCCAGGCTATTTTGCAATCATCTGCTGAATTATATATTCATTATAATTTACAATATTTAATGTAATTTTTAGTAAAACTCACCGTTTTTTCCCAAAGCTCGAAATGCTTTTTATGGATCCAAATCCCACAGAATGGGAATCTGTTCGTTAACGTCGAATTGCGATAATCTGTTATTATTTTGTATATGGGGTTAAGCGACCCGTTTTTGATTTTAGTCAATGTTACAGCTGACTAGCTCAAGGTCTTTGGTTGAGTATAGATCTTTATTACCAACACAAATCAACAGATATTAATTACATTTTGGAATAGCAATTGGGTATGGCCATACAACGATCGCTGTTTCGAGAATAACCAAATTCTCTCAACAGCGGACTTGTTGTGCTGTTCACACTTCGAACAACCATCCAGTTGGTATTTTGATTTTTTTGGTTGCGACAGACATGGTTGATGACATTTCGATGGGTAGGTGTCGGAAAAAATACAAACTATATTTTTTGCTTCTGAGCGTCGGAATTGAGTCGGCCTGTGTCTGCTTGTCCAGTTAGCGGCGCTCAGGAACGGAAATTTTAGTAAGAGCGTAAGAGGCCCTCAGAATTTTACGCAAGCTGTCCAACACCCTTTTTTTTATATGGAGTAATTTGTCTGAGTACTAAGCTTAAGGGAGAAATTTTAAATAAAAGCAAGATCGCTCACAAGATTGAGTCAGTACAAATCAAATTTACCAACTTAATTCTATATAGTACTAATACATGCAACGGTATGCAGATAGGGTAAACTTACCATACCCTTGCCTTGCAAAGGGTATTATAATTTAGTCCAGAAGTTTGCAACGCATAGAAATATTCATTTTCAACCCCATAAACTATATATTTTCTTGATCAGGGCGACGAGTTGAGTCGATTGAGCTTTGTCCGTGCAAACAAATCTTTCACTTTTAAAGCTATCGAGCTGAAATTTGGCATAGTGTTTTCTTTTTATTCCACGCTGCTAATATGTCGAAACCGACTGGATCAGATGACTATATCTTATAGCTGCCATAGGAACCATCGGTCAAAACATGGGTCTTAGTGAGAAAAAGTTTTTTGTTTTCAATGTTAGCGTCCTTAAACTCAACCATTATTACTTTTATATGCTTTTAAGCAGATTTGCAAATGGTGGTCATGATCGGATGACTATATCTTATAGCTGTCATAGGAACCATCGCACAGTGGGCGATTTCGCTAATTTAGCGTAAGGAAATTCATTACTCAAAAAGTAAGGTAAATTTAACAAAGTTGTTAATTTTTATTTTATGTTAACCCCTAAAGGAACAACTTTGAGCAACTTTAATTTTAAACATATGTTTTTTAATTAATTTTAAATTTGCTTTTGTTTGGTTTGGTTTTTTTTGAATAAAAATATTTTATTGAAGAAAAAAGATTTTTAAAGTCAGTTCTCCGAGTCCGAACCGGATTCTTCGGTTTCTTCAGTTTCCGGATAATCCAATAAGAGATTTTGGGCCTCTCAGTCAAGCAAAAATGCTTTGCCAGAGTTATTTAGTATACTCTTGCATATAACTGGATCCGAAGAAACTAATAGAGAGTTCATCAGATCCTCCATCGTATTTAAGCGCGAATTTTTGCGAGTATGTTCAAGCCGAAATTTTTGTTGCTAGCTTCCAAGGCTTCTTCCGACATCATGCCAATCGGAAGTGGAACACTTTCTTTAATATCAGCTCCATGAATCAATATTTTATGTACTGAGCAGGGCATGTAAAACCATGGATATTCCCGTATGAAAATCTGTGCGGTTTCTTATGCGTATTCGCGAAATCTGACGGAATTTATTGAATATCCGGAGACAATACAGCGCAAAATGATACCAATTCTTTTTATTAGATCATGGCTTACTCTGGTTATATATGCAGACAATTGAGAATTTTCAAAAAATCTTCGAGCCGTATTACCACTATTAGTGTTGCCAGAACTATGCATTGGAATGTCTATCAATAATGCCATTTCGACCCTGAACCTATCTTGAACAATACAAATGAAAATCAAGAGCTCATCTGCCATTTTAAGTTCCGAATTGCTGAAGCTTTGGCGATAAGTTGCGTGTCCCGAACTCCCATCGCAGCCCCATTTAGAAAAGAGTCTCAAACTACATTTTATGGTCATCAACTGAGATTGGGCTAAATACATCAGGATGTGCTTCAACAATTCTAGACATTGTGTGGTCCAGCATTTCTTGCAACTGGACTTCTGTCCAACATTCTTCCGTTCTAATGGAATTCGGATAATACATCCTCTTGGCAGATCGCAAAACATCATATGTTGGAAAAATATTAGCTTTTCGCTCTTTTGTGACTGCTTGCAAAAGCTTATTTGAGTTTTTGGTGTAATTGCCATCAATGTAGAGGGCCAAAGCTTCCTCTGGAGTATATTTTATAGGAAGCTGTTGGTCTATATCCAAGCTTCTTTTTATTTTTTTAGATGCGTCGGTATCTGTGCCGACCATTGAGACTATATCCGCTTCACTGCGTTTTCCACATTTGTATAGACTAATACGTGTTGCTCTCATAAGCTCATTGCAGTTGTTGTCTTCGACGACGTTTTGTTGTAGAAGAACCAAGTGTTCGTTCAGCCAAGCTGACACTTTCTCCACTTCTCAGACAATCTTTTGCATAAAATTTTGAGCTTCTTAATAACAGAATCGTAGTCCTGCTCAGTACAGTTCGATTTTTCAATAACATTTGAAAATATGAACTCGACCAGGGCTGGAAATTTTTTTGAAGCGTCTCTTTCTCCTTGCCATACTAAAAAAAGTGCGTGATTGCACCATGACATGATTCCTAAAAAAAGCAACATTGTCAGAATGGGCAGCACAGGGCAGCTAATGTTGGACACTTTGAACAGGGGACGAATCATAGTTTCACGGCCGATGCGTGCCTCATAATGTTTTACTCTACAGAAGATTAAATTTGCTAACAAATTGGGTATTAAAAAGGTGGTTAGTTTTAAGCACAAGTTAGCAATACAACATGTATTCACAGGTCACGAAACATTTATTTTCTTTTAATACATACCTTTAGTTTGTGAAAACCCAAAAAACCAGAACCGGAATGATCAAATCAAAAATTGATCACAACAATCTAAATATGTGTAAAAATCGCGGGAATTAATAAAAAAAATTTGTGTCTCCATATGTTGTGTTCTAAAGCTCACTGCTGATCAATGATGCCATCTTTATCGGTCTTGATGTTAGCGGCAAATCAAATTTTGGCAGATTTTAAAAGTTAACAATTTTTTTTTCCGTACGCTAGATCAGCCAAATCGCCCACGGTGCATCGGTCGAAAAATTAGTCTTAGTAAGAAAAACTTTTTTGTTTTCAATTTTAGCGTCCTCAAACTCGTCCATTATTAATATTAAATGCTTTCAAACAGATTTGCTAACTTTGGTCAAAATCGGATGACTATATCTTATAGCTGCCATAAGAACAATCGGTCGGAAAATGGGTCTTAGTGAAAAAAACTTGTTTGTTTTCAAGTAAATCGTTCTTAAGGTCGGTGATTCTTAATATTAAACGCTTTCAAACTAATTTAAAAAAGTTGATCGACATCGGGTGACTATATCTTATGGTTGCCATAAGACCGATCGGACCGAATGGGTCTTAGTAAGAATTTTTTTTTTAATTTAAGCGTCCTATAACTCGCTGATTACTAATTATATATACTTTTAAATAAATTCGCAAAATTTGGTCGAAATCGGATGACTATATCTTAATGCTGCCATAGGACCGATCCTTCGGAAAATGAGTCTTAGTGAGAACAACTTTTTTGTTTTCAATGTTAGCGTCCTTAAACTCGTCCATTAATAAAATTAAATGCTTTTAAGCAGGTTTGCAAACTTTGGTCAAAATCGGATGACTATATCTTATAGCTGCCAAAGGACCGATCGGTCGGAAAATGAGTCTTAGTGAAAAAAACTTTTTTGTTTTCAATGTTAGCGTCCTTAAACTCGTCGATTATTAATATTATATGCTTTCAAACAGATTTGCAAGTTTTGGTCGAAATCGTATGACTATATCTTAAGGCAGCCATAGGACCGATCGTTCGAAAAATGAGTCTCTGTGAGAAAAACCTTTTTGTTTTCATTTACTCAATTTTACTTTTTTATTATTTGCTCTTCTGAACCTGTGGTAGAGTATGGGAATGCCTTCTCTGTTTTAAATATAATTAATGCTATCCAAATATAGAAATGCTTCTGGTGGCACAAAACCATTTTCTAGTGTGCTTGTTATATATTTTTGACTAACATGATAGGTAGCCAGGATAAGGTTGTTATTATCACAAGCAAAGCTTTTTTGGATGTGATTTCTTATGATTTTTTATTATAAAGTTGTCTATTCTTATTATGTTTGCTTTATTATATAGTTTTTAGTTGGAGTAGTACTTGGTGTACTCGCTGTGTGGCGTTCTGTGTATCGATAAGCAAATTCTAAGACATCTCCTTTCAAAGGTTCTGATTCTCTCCATATATGAAGGTGAAATGTTGTATGGGTCGTATTAAGCATTGATACATTAGTATTTTTACTAGTGGCTTGACGTGTTTCGAGTAGAATAATTTTCCGTTTGCTTGAAATGCTATCTTTTAGGTGTTTATCGAAATAGAGAAACTTATCTACCTTTAGCCCCAAGTATTTTAACGAACTACTTGTTTCAATATGTGTATTCCTGTTTTGGGATTTAATGTCAAAAGATTTCCAGTTCTTGCGGATGTTGCTATTACACTTTTTGACTGTGGGTCTGAACATTATAGTTTCACATTTATCTATATTTATGCTTAAGTGCCAGTTTTTTGTGTATCTACTAACTTCGTCGTAGCTTTTTTGTAGCTCAGTGTTAATTTCGTCTACAGATTAAATGATTATATCGTCGGCAAAAGCTATATAATTTGGTCTATTTTTTTTAGAAGATCGTGTAGATATAAGTTGAAAAGGATTGGGGAGTTTACACTTCCTTGCTGTAAGCCGTATTTTGAATTTTTTTGAACTTCTTTTATCTGCGTTTTCAACTATAAAGTCTTTTTGGCTGATCATATTATAGAAGTGGAAACTTGTATTTGATCAATTTATACATTAAGCCCTTGATCCAAACACTGCCGAACGCTTTTTATACTCTGTACCGAAGGTACATAGAGTATATTAAGTTTGTGCAAAAGTATGTAACAGGGAGAAGGAATCGTTTCCGACCCTATAAAGTATATATATTCTTGATCAGCATCAACACCCGAGTCGATATAGCCATGTCCGTCTGTCCGTCTGTCCGTCTGTCCGTCCGTCCGTCTGTCCGTCCGTCCGTCCGTCCGTCCGTCCGTATGAACGAAGAGATCTCAGAGATGGTAAGAGATAGAGGTTTGACATGTATGGGACATATATTTCTTATACTTGCAGGCAGATCAAGTTTATTTTCAATTTTTGCCACGCCCCCTCACGCCCCCGCAATTTGGAAAAAACGTCATATCTCCTACAGTTTTGAAGATAGATCGTTCGTACCTTCTAGAGATACCTTGTAAACAAAATTATTTATCGATTTGCTGAGGGAATGATAAAGATCGGATGAAGGATACTCAAGTTATGAGCAAAAAACGGCCAGTAAACACCCACCACCCCCCACCCATCACCATAGCATTCTATTGAACGGCAATCTTAGTGAGAGAGAGAGAGAAAGAGAGAGAGAGAGTGAAACTTAGAGATGAGCGAGTATAACTAGTGAGCAAATACGAGCTGCGACGTTAAGGGTACAGAGTATGTTATAGTCGGGCTTGACCGACTTTCTTTCTTGTTCTAGATCAATAAGACAAGCTCCCGTACATTCCTTTTTATTCCAGTTCCAGTAGATATAAGATAGGACCGATCGTTCGAAAAATGAGTCTTAGTGAGAAAAACTTTTTTGTTTTCAAGTATTTCGTTCTTAAGGTCGTTGATTATTAATATAAAAAGCTTTAAAACTAATTTGAAAAAGTTGATCGACATCGGGTGACTATATCTTATGGTTGCCATAAGACCGATCGTTCGGAAAATGAGTCTTAGTGAGAAAAACTTTTTTGTTTTCAATGTTAGCGTCCTTAAACTCGTCGATTATTAATATTATATGCTTTCAAACAGATTTGCAAACTTTGGTCAAAATCGGATGACTATATCTTATAGCTGCCATAGGACCGATCGGTCGGAAAATGAGTCTTAGAGAGAAAAACTTTTTTGTTTCAAATTTAATCTTTCTGGAACTCGACGATTGTTAATTTTATATGTTTTCAAAAAGATTCGCAAAGTTTGGTCGAACTCAGATCTGTCGGAAACTCTGACATTTCAAAAACAGCATTTGCAAGGGTATAAAAACATCGGCACAGACGAAGTTAGCTTGGCCTTCTCGCATTTTATTTGTAGCTCTAAATGTCTAGCAGTTTCGTTTCGTGTTCCTACTTTTGATACATTTTCGCTTTCTGATCACGCAACCATCTTTAGTTTTCATTCTTGCACCCCTTGTTGTTGTATCTATTGTTGTTTTTCCTTGGGGTTTCACCCAAAGGAATGGCAAATTTATGAAATGATTTTAATTAGCTCAACGTTTCCTCTGGCGAGCGGTGGGGTGGCACGATGTTTGACCATTTTTATACCATTTTAATTTTTGCATTAAAAAATAAACAAAAACAAGTTAAGGTTTCGGCACAGGAAGCAGGAAATCTGCCATTGAAAAGCATCAAACAAACAAACAAACAACAACAACAACAACAACTAAAAAAGTTTCATTGTGGCAAGCTGTAAAGCTGCAAAATGGCCGCTGCCGTATGCAGCAGGGCACATGCTAGCATAATGAGCAAAAGCAACAACAAGTTATGACTGCCGCCACGCTTGTCCAAAAAGGTTTGTTCTGGGCAATCGCCAGCCATAAAATGTACAAAAGTTTTTAATTTTTTTTTTTTTGTGTTGTTTATTAACTTAAACTTTCATTGGTAAGATGATTAACAATGCATATGGTTACTAGCGAATACTTAACAAAATGTTGCTAGTTTATAATTAAAGCTGGGTCCAACCGAATACTTTGTTAGTTTAAAAACTTTGATTGTGATTATAAGAAAGTGTTGCAGTTTCAAGGCTTATTTTCATAAGCTTCTCTCTACTTCACTTAAAAGCACTTTCAAAGTATGCCCCAGTCCCTGTCCAAAAAGTGAAATATTCATTTTCAACATTTTTCCACATTTACCCACGGGACGAAAAAAAAAAAAAAAGTTGGACGCATTAAAAAGTTAGCGCGCCCCACTGGCTTTATGCGAATAACGAAAGTGAAATGTGTAAAACCACAAAACCGTTCAACAGAAAAACCCAGGCATAAAATTCTACCTACCTCCCTCCCTCTCCCTCAGTCTCTCCGGGCGGCACATGAAATATTTGTTGAGCGTCCAGCTAATTGCAACTAAAAAGTTGCTCATTAAGTTGCCGGCTGGCCGCCATTGGCGCTAAATACAATCAAATTAGTTGTTTCCGCTTTGAAATTATGCGACTTCCGGTCCACCAAAATTTTTGTCCACGTGTGCCTCAAAATTGTGGAACTGTGTTGTGGGTGTTCTGTGTTCTTTTTTTTTTTTGGGTTGGTGTACTTCCGCTGGGGCTGAGTGAGTGGTGTGGGGAGAATGAGAATTAGTCATTAATTTTGGCTAGGGGAATTGAGCTGAACTGGTGTGTGCCAGACAACTCAACTAAGTACAAGGATTAGCGATTTTAAAAATCCAAAAATATTTGCAATTGCTAAAATAGTAATAAGCTAGAGCAAAAGCTCGTTTTGACATATAAGAGTATTCAAATCAAACATTTTTTTAGAGCGAAACTCTTTAACGGAAGTTGGACTGGGGGACTAAAACTAGAACAATTTTGTCTTTGCGATCAATTCTTTGGGGTACGCCTTTGTATTTACAAAGTCAGCCGCTTTTAGCATAGTACTTAGAATTGAGTACTGAGTATTGTGTACTCAGTATCGGGAATTGAGTGGTGAATACTTAGTATTGAGTACTGAGTTTCTACTACTTAGTGTCGAGTACTTAGCATCTAGCACTGAGTATTGAGTAGTGAATATTGAGTACTTAGAGTCGAGAGCTGAGTATCTAGTACATAGTGTCGAGTACCGAATATCGAGTACTTGAGTTAGAAGCCACACATGGTAGCAAAAAAGCCTTTAAGTGAGTGAAGTGCTGCCCATTGCCGTTGCAGCTAGTGCTACCCATCATAATTGTTTGTTTTCCTTAAAGCTCAACTATCGTTTATCCGATCTTGTTCATCATTTCTTTGGCAAATCGATAAACAACACTAGGCAACAAGGTCCTGTATATTAAAGGGTTGGTGGTGATTCTAGATGATTTTCGTGTGCTGAACACGAATCTGTTTTCAGTAATGGTCCATCGCGTTCAGGTTTTTAGTAATTTGAGACTATTTTGACCCTTTTCAGACGCGTTTTGTGGGGAACCTATACTTTTTTTTTATATTATCGTAGATTACCATATCTTAACTTTAAAATGAACTATCCCAAAGAATTGTACGATTTTCTTAAGCAAAGATATACCATTTTGAATACATAGTCTCGATAATAATAAAATAACAAAACTGTCTACTGCACAAAAGTATGCCCTGCAGAAACAGTACAACCGGCTAGTAATTTCTATACAACTTCAATGAAAATTTTCAATAAAAGCCATTGTATACTTTGGGGCAGCAACAATATATTGGGTTTTTGTAAACTCGGATACAATTAATAAAAGAGGTATATATTCAATGGAAAAAATTGTAAAATTGTTTGGGATATTTTATTTGAAAGTTAAGGAGTAGTTCTTTCCAATAATATCAAAGAAAGTCAAAACAAAAGTATAGGTTCCCCACAAAACGCGTCTAAAATCGGTCAAAATAGGCATTTTTTCTGTCTTTAGGAAGGTTTCTGACTCGGGGGTGATTCATCACTTCTAAATTCAGGTATACCCCGGTCAAAGTGCAGGTTCAAGTGTAGAGCACTTGAAGGGGTTTTTTAGGAAGGAAAATTGTAAAAGTATAAATTTTACGTTTATAATTAATAGACATCGGATTTTATGCACTTTTTTAAATGAAGGTTGATTGAGTAACACACTTTCCATTGGAAACTGCATATGGGCATTTCCACCAAATGGTCCACCAAGACCAAAAAATTAAAAGTGCTTAATAACACTTTTTTTTATTAAATTTTCAAGGGGAAAAAATTAAATTTAACTAATGTAAGCTTATCTTACATTTAATCATAACCCACTTCGAAATATACGGTTTCAATGCTGCGCTAGCGCGAATTTTCTAATTTGGACATAAATACTGCACATTTTTTTTGACTGCCTTTACTTTTGCTATCTAAAATCTTTCTGAGGGTACAAAGGATAATAAAAGAATGCATAAGAAACCATGAGAAACCATGTGATTGCAATTAATTGTTTTTTTGTTTTTTAATTGAGTTTTTGCTTCGGATTATACAGAAAGCACATTAATAAAATGATGGAAAAAAGTGTCGCGTTCGCAATGTCACGTATCGAATCATATATTATTTTGAAATAAGAAAAATAAAGAAAACTTTTCGATCAAATAAATTCTAGTATACAGAAAAATTATTCACCAACATTTTAAAATTAGTTGCACTTAATGGTTTTGGCAGATCTCGCTGAGTTTTGCTTTTATATTGATGGCCAAAAACACCACTTCCATTTTTGTCGCGTACGAATCGCTTTTTGATTGGCTTTATCTTGGAACCAGCACTCTACTTTCTTCTCACTAAATACGCTTCGAAAGTGCTATAAGTTAAAGTAACAAAAGAAAAGAAATCTATTTTAATTTGACTTCTATTCCACTTTTAATGCTTACGACTGTCGCGTTCGACATCATGGAAATACCCATATTCAATATATATAAACAAATATGCAATAAGTATGCAAAATATGTAATTTTATAAAAAATGTATAAAAATGGCGAAATTTACAAAAATTATCATTCTTGAGCTTAGATTATTATAAAGAATATATAGACGGCATATGTAGACGTTTAAATGGAAGTTGTAGACCGAGCAAATGAAAGGTGTACCTTGAAAGTTCTAAGATATTGGGAAATTTCTAAATTGTTCATTAATTTCGGATTTTTATGAAGATTTTACGGGTAAATAAAGGAGATGTGGAACAAATGGTCAAAAAAATTTCAAAATTTGCCAAATTTTCAAAGGACCTAAGATAACTATGAAGGTTGGATAGATGGCAATTGAAGACGCGTATATAAGAGGCTTAGACCAAAAACCGCGAAATTTGTCAAATTTTCATTTGAGTATTTACGAAAGCGCAGTACCAACGCGGTAAATAAAAGGCATCGATTGAACAGGTCAAAATATGCCAATTTTTCATACGACCAAAGATTATATAAGGTTGTCAAAAAAGTCTTGCGGTATTTCCGCAAGCTTGTCTTTGCAAGCGCGTAGTTCTAGTTGTATTCGTCGCATCGGTTCACGCTAGAGCTTTTTGGAAAGCTCTTTTCACGCGCTAACACGTGTTTGAATTATTGTTGTTTGTTTTTAGTCGTTCGTGAGTTATAGCGTAGCAAACATGGAGCAAAATAAAGAGAAAATACGGCATATTTTACAGTACTACTACGATAAAGGCAAAAAAGCATCTCATGCTGCCAATAAAATTTGTGCAGTTTATGGACCCGATACAGTTTCCATTTCCACCGCACAACGATGGTTTCAACGTTTTCGTTCTGGTGCAGAGGTGATCGAAGATGCGCCACGGTCCGGAAGGCCTGTCGTCGAAAATTGCGATAAAACCGCTGAATTGATCGAAAGAGACCGGCATAGTAGCAGCCGTAGCATCGGCCAAGAGCTGGGCATGAGTCATCAAACCGTTATAAACCATTTGAAGAAGCTTGGATTCAAAAAGAAGCTCGATGTATGGGTGCCACACGACTTGACGCAAAGAAACATTTTTGCCCGTATGGATGCATGCGAATCGCTTCTGAGTCGCAACAAAATCGACCCGTTTTTGAAGCGGATGGTGACTGGCGATGAAAAGTGGGTCACTTACGACAACGTGAAGCGCAAACGGTCGTGGTCGAAAAGCGGTGAAGCTGCCCAGACGGTGGCCAAGCCTGAATTGACGGCCAGGAAGGTTCTTCTGTGTGTTTGGTGGGATTGGCAGGGAATCATCCACTATGAGCTGCTCCCCTATGGCCAAACGCTCAATTCGGACCTGTACTGCCAACAACTGGACCGCTTGAATGCAGCACTCATGCAGAAGAGGCCATCTTTGATCAACAGAGGCGGAATTGTCTTCCATCAGGACAACGCCAGGCCACACACATCTTTGGTGATGCGCCAGAAGCTCCGGGAGCTCGGATGGGAGGTTCTTTTGCATCCACCGTATAGTCCGGATCTCGCATCAAGTGATTACCACCTATTTCTGTCCATGGCGAACGAGCTTGATAGTCGGAAGTTGGCCACAAGAGAGTCCTGTGAAAATTGGCTCTCCGAGTTTTTTGCCAATAGGGAAGCGAGCTTCTATAAGAAGGGCATTATGAAGTTGGCATCTCGTTGGGAACTCGCCATCGAACAAAACGGCGCATATTTGACTTAAATCGCATTATTATAACCAATTTTATGAACAATTGAAAATTCAATAAAAATACCGCAAGACTTTTTTTATATTGCTGCCAGAGTGGATGTATGTATATAGTTAGTTAATATACTGACATGTTGGATCCCCTAATCCAGGGTTAACAAATGATTTTTAAAACTATCTTACCACTGGTACAATATGTAACTCATTGCCCTCTCCCGATCCAATGTCTTATGTTTTGATCACGCCATACACGATACAGATTTCGAAAAACATCTTTTAACAGAAACCTGTCATTTCTCAACACCGCTGACACCACATACGGTCCTTTGTTTGTGAAGCTTCTATTGTACAATCAAAATTTTTAACCATCACATAATCTCCTTTTTTATATAACATGTTGCCTTTTTCTTAGTTGTATCATAATAGGCTTTAATGTCTTCTTAGTTTCATGTCTTTATCTGCTCATTTACTTCTTCTAGTTTCTCTTTCATTTCATCGCTAATTTCAACTTTTTGCTCTATTCCAAAAAGCATTCTACTTGGAAGTTGTTTGATACTGCGATGAATAGTGTTGTACATTGTGTGTTCTACTTGTTCAACGACTAAGTCCCAGTGTAAACCTTTTTCTGGCTCTACTAGTTTCGCGAACATTGGCATGCGCTCGACCTGCTCATTTGCCTGTGGAGAACCTAGTGCTCTGGTCAGGATTTGGTTCGTTTTGCTGTATGTTGTCCAAGTTGCTGGGCTCTAGTTCCGCTTTCGTGCCTTTTGTCGAGAGTCCCAGCATCTCCAACCACTTTTTTTTAGCTGTGTCATCCATTTTGTGACTTCGAACCACTTCTGAATGCGTGTACACAAATAATACACGACAAAACCTTATATGCAATGGGAAGGAGAGTGATCCCACCATAGTAGTAGGATCGCCTTTTTTAAAAATTTGGGCAAAGTTCACTTTGATTCCAATCGAAGGGCATACATTCGAAGCACCATATGCGGCAAAGGAGTGGGTGCATGCACCTTACCAATTCCTCGCCTCGAGCCTTGAACAATTCAACGGGCAAGTCATCAGCGTCAGCCGATTTATTGTTCCTTAGCCTTATTATGGCTAAATAGACTTCTTTATGGTCCGTTGGGTCTCTAACTCTATGTTGTCGTTTGGTGGCATCGCTACTTCTCTAGAGACGACATTGTGTTCGTCATCGCATGCCAGCAGGATTTTCGTACTATTAACACCATTTGTACTTCATTTAAGTACAAAATTCTTTTTCTTTTCTAAAAGATGGACATAAAGATGCAGAAGCTGTGTCAAAATCAGCTCCACTCACTTCGATAGTTAGATAGATAGAAAAATCTTCATTAATAATATGTTTCCTATATATTATAGCCCCCTCAGTAAATCTAGCCAGATTCTTCCATCCCATTTATCCATTCAAGGTCATGAATACCTCTTCTGCTGCAAACGGAATTCCATTAAAACCGGGCATCGCCCCACAAAATGCTGCATGTCTTCCAATTCTTTGCTTTTTGGACAGCCATTCAACCATAGCAGATCCCCTCTCGCCTTCATTATCCAGTTTATTTTCGTTTTTCGGAACAGCTCGTTGCAGTATGAAGGTCCTACCTCATGGTTTAAATCTTTATACATCCTCACTGCGCTTCCTGCGGCCTTGAGTAAGTGTTGGTTTCGACTCTCTTCATTAAGCTGTATGTTGCCTTCGATCCATCCAAAGTGCGATGCGTTGCTCTCCAGAATTACTCCATTTTGTTCGCACATGTCTTGAAGCTTGCATCATTTTCTTAGCTAGGATATGCGGAAGTCGAGATTCTTCATACTCAAATACATAGTACTCGTACCTCGTATTTAAGATGAAAAGTTAAGCTGTAAATGTGCCCATCTTCTAGTCCTGCCTCTATTGCTAAAATATAATTCGGCGTACAGTCTGCCAGCTTAGGTATCCTCTTAATAAAATATCGTTGCAATTGATCTGCCTCTTTGCTTATTTCTCCTCCCCATATTTGAGCTCCATAATACTGCACCGTTCTGCTGATAACGTTGAATATTTTCCATTTTGCAGCTAGGTTTAGGTCTCTCGTTCTTGCTGCCATATGTTTTTTGAAGCTCATTGTTGGCGTCAAAACAACTCCTGTACTTCCATCACCTGTTCTGCCTGAAATGTCCAATTTTCCAATGCAGACAGTCTGTCTCCTTTTCGGAAAACCATGATCTCGGACTTCGTTTTATTTACTTCCATGCTCCATAATGTGCAGTATAACTCCAGTTTTCCAATCATTAGTTGCGGCGTTAAGGGGTTTTGTCCGCTACGATGACAATATCGTCTGCATACAATAACAGCCTTCTAATTCGATGACAATATCGTCTGCATACAATAACAGCCTTCTAATTGCTCGTGAAGATCATCCAGGTACAGCGCGAATAGCAGTGGTGACATCAGATATCCTTGTTTCACTCCGTTCATTGTTTGAAACCGCTCCGAGAGTTCGTCTCGTTTGCGAGTATATTTTATCTATAATCCGTATCATCTTACTGGACACACCTTGTCGTTGTAGCTTGTATTTAAGAAGCTGACGAGGTATTCGGTCAAACGCTGCCTTGAAATCTACAAAGTAAGCATAGACCTTTTTCTTCTCTTTAAACTTGATTTGAAAAACGGAGGCCAAGTTGAAAATGTTGTCAACCGTTGAGTATCCGCGACGAAAACCAGCTTGGAATTCATTTTTGCCTGATCGTAAGTATACTCATTAGAAGCTTTGCAGCACAATTCATAAAAGATATACCACAATAGTTCACTGGATTATTTCTATCTCCCTTTTTATGAATTGGGATAGATTATACTATAAATGAAAATTTTTTCCAAACAGTTTCTATTAAGTTCACTATTGTATATATTCACCAACTCTTTAAGCAGCTCGTTGGGGGCGTTTAAAAAAAAAAACTCGCAGGAGACTCTGTCTTTTCCTGGTGCTTTGTTTGGCTTGGCTTTGGCTAGTGCAATTTTAAGTTCCTCCATTGTAACAGTTGTATCTAGGTCTGGATCCTTAACATAAGTCGGGTTAAGAAGGTTTTGACGAAATGACTTTTAAATTCCCATGCTGCAATTTTGGCCCCTATTTTTGGGGTAATTCCTCTGGCTATCTTCCACCATTCTTTGCTATCTCTTATCAGAGTTATTCGAGCTTCAAGATCCTGGTCATATTCGAGTTTGTTTTGAACACATAGAGCCTTGTACTCCTGTTGAGTCGTCACATGCCATCCCTGATATTCTGAAGGTGTCCAACGCGGCAATCACAGTCTGTCTCTTTTTAGAGGATTTCCAATTAAACCACCCGAGGCGCTGCTCGTATTGCTGGGTGCTGCTTTTTTGATTGCCGTTGTGATGTTCTCAATTGTTATGTACTGATTTTCAATTTTGAGGTCCCTAACGCGTCTCTGTACCATTTTCCTGTACTCGTTCTCATTTGGAGTGCTCCTTGATAATATCGGCAACAATTTAAGTTACTTTTCCGGTTTTGTAGATTCCAAGATTGCGACTTTCAGACCTGATTTTGCTCTCCACCTCGAAAGACCGCTTATAAGTCGATAACTGAACTGCCATTCTTATTAATAAAGGTGACATTTCCATCCATGTCTCCCATCGTTCTACCATTCAGAATAGTCAGTCCTCTGTTGTCTGTGAATTCCATGAATTTCCTTCCGTTTTCATCTTTGGAGTCTTAAGGAAGTCGAACAGCTCTGGCCCAACAACACCACCTGCAAATGCGCTGCTACTTCTGGTGTGCATCAAAAACAAAGTCTTACTCTAATTGGGGGGTTCTCAGCTGTGAGAGCTAAGTGGTTACCTACCAGGTTCTGTCCAACATCAGCGGGAAGCCTATTACAATCCGCTATTTACTCTTAGTTATACAAGTATACAACAGCATAATTTCAGATATAGACCCATACCCCCCCTACTCCCACTCAAACAACACACACACACACACACACACACCCACTTTAGCCTAGAGTTGTTGTATCCTTGTTTGGTTGATGTATTCATGAGAGTGCTTTGTGTGCCATTTGTAATGTGATTTGACAGCGCAGAGTGTGAAATTGGTACACTGGGAGAGTATTATGTGGCCAGGTGTTGTGGTCGGTTAGTTGGGGCAGTTATTTGCGGCTCACCGCCTGATTATACACATACACATACACATTATACACATTAGCAGCACATAAAACATATTTAATTTTCGGTCATGTAAATTTCATTGAGCGACCAACCAACCCAATTTGCTAAATCAAATTTGATCAACAACAACAACAACAACAACAACAAGATGAACAAGAATCAATCTAAAATGCAGTTAAATAAATTAAATGCAGTTTGCCTGCATACAAACGAGCACATCAACATGCATTTCTCATATTTGAGAAAGAACCGGCAAACATTTTTATACTATAACTATAAAGCAATGCAGTGAGACGAGTGGTGGGAGGGGGGCTATGCATATAGAATTGATATGGAAAAAGTGCACATAAATTACTTTTATATTTTGTCGCTATTTTTATATTGCCCAACACTTGTGCGGAAATTGCACGATGAAACGACACAGCGGCAGTTGGGTATGGCCAAAAAAGCTGCCAGTAAAAGAAAATTGCTCGTGCATTTTGTAGCCAACGGTAATACACCCTCATCCCTTTTGTTACCCCCCCCAACCCCAAATACAATCTTTCACTCGTTCTCTGTAGTGGCTTTAAGCCACTATTTATGAGAGATACGCAGTGCAACGACTGCATCATATTTCAGCTTAAAACAACAAACAAAAATTCAACTAAAAATAACAAAAAATTTAAATTAACTAATTTATGTGGCTGCTGTTACTTTAAAAACGCCTGCCGCAAGCTATTCAATATTTTATGTACAATTTTTGTCTAACACTTTTGCCATTTTTTTATTATATTCAATGTGCAGAATTATAATCTGTACCAAAGGTACACAGAGTATATTAAGTTGGTGCAAAAGTATGCAGAAGGAATAATTTTCCACCCTATAAAGTATAAATAAGGTTGTCAAAAAAGTCTTCCGGTATTTTTATTGAATTTTCAATTGTTCATAAAATTGGTTATAATAATGCGATTTAAGTCAAATATGCGCCGTTTTGTTCGATGACGAGTTCCCAACGAGATGCCAACTTCATAATGCCCCTCTTATAGAAGCTCGCTTCCCTATTGGCAAAAAACTCGGAGAGCCAATTTTCACAGGACTCTCTTGTGGCCAACTTCCGACTACCAAGCTCGTTCGCCATGGACCGAAATAGGTGGTAATCACTTGGTGCGAGATCCGGACTATACGGTGGATGCAAAAGAACCTCCCATCCGAGCTTCTGGCGCGTCACCAAAGATGTGTGTGGCCTGGCGTTGTCCTGATGGAAGACAATTCGGCCTCTGTTGATCAAAGATGGCCTCTTCTGCATGAGTGCTGCATTCAAGCGGTCCAGTTGTTGGCAGTACAGGTCCGAATTGAGCGTTTGGCCATAGGGGAGCAGCTCATAGTGGATGATTCCCTGCCAATCCCACCAAACACACAGAAGAACCTTCCTGGCCGTCAATCCAGGCTTGGCCACCGTCTGGGCAGCTTCACCGCTTTTCGACCACGACCATTTGCGCTTCACGTTGTCGTAAGTG
Organism: Lordiphosa magnipectinata; assembly: GCA_037044535.1. NCBI lineage: Eukaryota > Metazoa > Arthropoda > Insecta > Diptera > Drosophilidae > Lordiphosa > Lordiphosa magnipectinata. Next base: position 28,659 of record JBAMBO010003963.1, read on the forward strand.
ACCCACTTTTCATCGCCAGTCACCATCCGCTTCAAAAACGGGTCGATTTTGTTGCGATTTAGAAGCGATTCGCATGCATCCATACGGGCAAAAATGTTTCTTTGCGTCAAGTCGTGTGGCACCCATACATCGAGCTTCTTTTTGAATCCAAGCTTCTTCAAATGGTTTATAACGGTTTGATGACTCATGCCCAGCTCTTGGCCGATGCTACGGCTGCTACTATGCCGGTCTCTTTCGATCAATTCAGCGATTTTATCGCAATTTTCGACGACAGGCCTTCCGGACCGTGGCGCATCTTCGATCACCTCTGCACCAGAACGAAAACGATGAAACCATCGTTGTGCGGTGGAAATGGAAACTGTATCGGGTCCATAAACTGCACAAATTTTATTGGCAGCATGAGATGCATTTTTGCCTTTATCGTAGTAGTACTGTAAAATATGCCGTGTTTTCTCTTTATTTTGCTCCATGTTTGCGACGCTATAACTCACGAACGACTAAAAACAAACAACAATAAATCAAACACGTGTTAGCGCGTGAAAAGAGCTTTCCAAAAAGCTCTAGCGTGAACCGATGCGACGAATACAACTAGAACTACGCGCTTGCAAAGACAAGCTTGCGGAAATACCGCAAGACTTTTTTGACAACCTTGTATTTTCTTGATCAGCATCAACAGCCGAGTCGATATAGCCATGTCCGTCTGTCCGTCCGTATGAACGAAGAGATCTCAGAGATCGTAAAAGATAGAGGTTTGACATGTATGGGACATATACGTTATCGTTTGGACTGTTTAACCTGCACCTCTTACACTGCTCGCCACTTGAATAGGACACCTCTAAAGTCGATTTTCTATAGTTAATTGCTGCTAAACCAAGCCATCTAGGAAAATAATTTTTGTTTTCTTATAAAGTTTATTTAAATGTAGTAATTAGACGAAAATTACAAAATTATTCAAAAGTTGTAAGTATACAAAATACATTGTTAACCAATAAGTAACAAATTTTGGAGTCTTCATTTTGCACCACTTGAATAGGACACTTTATCTAAAAACCATTTAAGAATATTTCAATCCTTTTCAAATAACAATATTACGTAAATAAGAAATTACTAACATGTTTTTAAACCAAAACAAGTTTTTAATAGTGTGTTGAGCCTCCTCACACATTCGGTCTGGAAGGGATGCATACAATTTTCCCAAATAATTGAACGATATCGAGCCTCATGCTAATTTGATAGCTGCAATTATTTCGGGAACGCTCGAATATTGCTGACCTGATCCATATACTTCACGTGTTTGCTAGCCATCCCCACACATTCTCAATGATATTGAAGTCCGGTGAATAGGGTGGCCAGTTTAATAACTCCACGTTTTGGCTCGCTATATACGATTAAACAATCCGGGCCGTATGTATAGGGGTATTATCATGTTGATAAATCCATTTTAGATTTGCAAAAAGAGTTTGGAAGTGTGGAAAGGCCTCTTTCAATATACCATTATAACACACCGCATTCATGGTGGTTGGAATAAATTTAAGCTCACAGGTGCCATTAAAAAAAATGGCCCCCCATACCATAATACCTCCAGCACTGCTGTGCAACTTATCAAGATGGTGTGGTTCTTTTCGAAGATCATGAAAATAGTAGCTGTAGCCATCGGGGCCCTCCAAATTAAACTTTTTTTCGTCCGAAAAGACAACACGTTGCCACTCCGAAGTCCAGGTGACATGTGCGCGAGCGAAATCAAGGCGTTGTAACTTCCGAGCCGGGTTAAGAGGTGGCTTCTTCTTGATTTTTAGTCTCTTCAGGTGTGTAGCATTATTCATAACACGACGCATGGTTGTCAAACTTGCTTTAACGTTGCATTTTTCCCTTATCTTGGCCAAAGAGTCGTGCGAATTGGAAGCTTCTCTTAATATAAGTCGCTTGTCCGCGATGGTAAGCACACTGTGGGTGCGGCCCTTCATGTTTTTACCATAATTAGCCTCATTATTTCAAAAATTTGTTATGGCGTGACGGCTCCTGTCGACTTTTTTTTGCTATTTTGGCAATAGAAAGGCCAGAATCCTTGTAAGCTTGGATTTGTACTTTCTCCGACTCAGATAATGAAGTGCCACGCCCCATTTTATTTTTTTTTAATTTTATATTCACTTCAATTAAAGCAAAAAGTTTAAGTAAACCAAAATTTGTGTGCACGTGTCAACGATATCGACCAAATAAAATGCATGTTCTATTCAAGTGGCGCAAAAATTCAATGGAATTCCATTGAATTTTTGCGAATGCTCACACAAAGTGCAAACAACTTTATAACGGTTCTATTACAAAACTTGAAATATACCAGAAAGAGCGATGAATGCTTGCACAAAGATAATATGCAAAAAATACCGTTATTCTACCATTTCGTTTTCGAGTTACGAGCAGTTTTAAAGAGAGCATACAGTGTGTCCTATTCAAGTGGCTAGCAGTGTACTAGCAACACACAGCTACAACATCTGTTGCTGGTTAAAAAAAGGTGAGAGCTAAAATTTTGGAAAATTCACCAAAGATGAAGGGAGTCACCACAATTGTTCTACTAAACTCCCGCCTCCAATGGACAAGCGGTTAGTATCCCGCCCATAGAGGTCTAACTTAGAAAATGGAATCAATGGAAAACCACTCGATAGAATTTTGTAAAATTAAATGACCCATTTTTACTGAAACTATTTTTAAGTGTAGTTTGGTTTGGTGATCTCAAAAATGGATTTCAAACATTTTTTCATGGCAACGTTTTTTAAATATCAACTTTTACCATTTTTTCGGTAGGTGCACTTACATTTTATGCCATATCTCAATTCATGATCGTCAGATGGTGTCAAGCAAGATGTGAATTGAAAGGTCATTTAATTGTCAATAATAGCGTAGAACATTGTTTTCAAATCGGTTTAGAAGTTTTAATACAATTGCCAAAAATATTACTCAAAAAATCGATTTTTTGGTGGAAAATGCAAGAAATTTCATTTTTAATCGCCTAAGAAAAATAAAAAAAAAACCAAAAAAAACTATTTTTATTCTTTTGACTTAAGAACCGCACTTTTACAAAAATAATAAGGTATTGATAAAGAAAATCTATGAATAAATATTGTAGCTGGATGAATTTAAGTGAAGGAACTAATTGTCAAATTTGAGTATTTAAAGTGTTTAGAAATTTGTTTTTTCTATTTTTTTTTGTTCTTTGGTCAATATTAGAAGTGGGCGAATAGCCACATCAGAAAAAAAATTCCAGAACAGAACAAAAGTCAAAGAAAACGAAAATTTATTTTGAAAAAATCTCAAAAACCGCACTTTTTTTAGCACTCAATTGCTCACAGCTCCTGCATTTATTTATAGATTTTGTTCATCGATATCTTATTTTATTCGGAGAAGTGCGGTTCTTAAGTAGAAAAAATAAAAATAGTTTTTTTTGAATTTTTAAATATTTTTCCTACGCGATTGGAGACGAAATTTATTGCGTTTTCGAGCAAAAAATCGATTTTTTCGAAATATTTTGTATTATTGTATAGAAACTACTAAACCGATTTGAAAATAGTGTTCTTTGCGATTATTGACCATTCAATTAGTTTTCGATTCATATCTTGCTTGGCTCTATCTGACTATTATAAAGTGAGATACGACTTAAAATGTAAGTGCACCTAACGAAAAAATGAAAAAAATTCATATTTCAAAAACGGAACCATGAAAAAGTTTTGGAAATCGATTTTTGAGATCTCGAATCCAAACTACACTTAAAAATAGTTTCAGTAGAAATGGGTCTTTTTGGCTGTAAACTAGTGTATTTCCCATCATAGGGCATGCTCCAAATTTGAACTTTTATTACTTCTCCATTATCATTTGCGAAAATATAAAAAAAACACAAAAAAAGGGGTGAGGAAGATGAGATGGACTTTGGGTCACTAGGTGGTTAATTAATTTTTTGTTTTTTTTCTATTTTCACTTATTGAACTGCCATGGGGATCTTTTGTTTAACCTCACTTTCGCCAATAATTTAAATTTTCACAATTTATTCAATATGATTTCTTTTTGCTACGAATATGGGCCTTTCTTATATGTCGTTCTCTTTTCGTTTTCTTTTTGATATGCAATTTATGCAATGCAATTTTTAAATGATTTGGTTATGGCCTCACATTTTTATGGTTCCACCCATTTATGTTGATATGGGTGCAACCAGAATTTTATGGCTGTTCTTTGGCCAATTTTCACCAAATTTTTCTAGCACTTTTCCTGAGCTCCAACAATCAAAATTTTCTGCTCGTCGACAGATGTCGACTAGACCATTTAAATTTCACGTAGGTACTGCACTTGATACACACACACAGCAACCATTAGATGATGAGACGAAGTGAAGAGAGAGGCGCTGTGGACCGATCCCAGCCAGATCTTAACTCGTCTTAGATACGCAAAGGTGTGTGCGTGTTGTTGGGTACACTTGGCGTAAACTAGCTGATGGGCAATTTGGGATACCCACAAAAGTGTCAACGCCTAATAAGGGCCAAATCTAAGAGGTTAGGGAGACACATGGTCAGTCGGTTGACAAATAAAACTCCAAATGCGGACCAAAATTTGTCGAGAAACACTTAAGTGGTAGCTTGGCCCTTTAACTGTGTTTTAAAGGAAATGCCTAGCGACCGAAATCTTTTCCGTCAGGGTGAAAAAAAAATTTTCTTACGCTTAAATTCCCAAAAAAAAATGTTATTTGCTTGATCGCTTGATTGTTGTGAACTTTACTTGATGACGGCCAATACGGAAAAGGAAGGGCCAGTCGAATCAAACCAGCAGCTAACCTATTTGCAGGGTTGCGAAATGCAAATTCCTAGCGCAGTGCTGGACTTAATCACTTAATTAAGTTGTGCAGCAAACGCGAACTAAAACGATTTCTGTCTTTGCTGTCTGAAGCATTTGATAAAAAGGCAATTGTGATGGCTGTTCTCAATTACTACGTATGCCTACTTTTCGGACAAGCGCACTACAAAAGCTTTGGAGTTAGAAGGGCAGCTTAGAATCCCAAACTCGGTGCCAAATCTAGATTCGAAGAAGAAATTAGCATTGGGACACTAGGAGAGAAGTGGGAAAATTGGTTACCCTCATTGGACTGGCACCAAAATGGATTAACAATTGTTGTCTGTACGGCAACTTTTCTTTGCTTCCAGCCAGTGGTGCACCCCAATAGTGGCATCAAGATGTCTATGTGGGCTGGGATCAGAATTGTACTGATGTGGAACAGGCGAATTAATAATCGAGCTTTTTAGGAGTAGTCGTTGCAAAAGTTACGCAGCTTTATCTAATACTGTCCCACGAACGGTTATGTTGGGCTCAGCACACTTTGAATTTTTCTTCTTTCATATATTTTAGTTGATTAGGCGGAGCTAGGCACAACCACAATGGTCCACGATCAGAAGAAGAAAGAAAGTGGCTGTCAAGCGGAAAGGTAAGCTAACCAGTTGGCGGAAATGCAATACACACGGGTGTTATTGACGATAATTATCGAGTCATTCGGAAATTTTGTATCGGGTTAATAAACCAATAAAAATGAAAAAAAAATCTTAAAAAAAAAACTAATTTCTTCAGCTGAATTTGCACAGTTATTTTACTATTTTTTGCAAATATAGAAAAGCTAAATACTGCTACCAAATATGAAAAACATACTTCTATCAGATAACTACGATTAAACAAATTTTGTTGCATACTTCTAGGCTTAAGCTAAATTTCTTACTGGTCCTTTAACAAGCACCACTTGCCCCTCGATTGGAATCAAAGTGAACTTTGCCCAAATTTTTTAAAAAGGAGACCCTACATTTTGCACCAACTATGGTGGGATCAGTCTCTTTCCTATTGCATATAAGATTCTGTCGTGTATTACACTGTGCAACTCTAAAATGTTGATCGAGTCGAGACCAAGAAAATTCTGAAAGGGTATGATGGTAGTACAAAAACCTTCGCTGTGTTTGGTCTGGTTAGCTGGCGTTTTCTTTTTATTGCACTTTGAAGTTTCAGATTTCACTTTCTGATTGGGATTCGCAACTCCATATCTCGTAAACTATTTAGAATTTCGCTTTGATGTCTTAAAGGAAGTTGTTGCTCTTGGCTTGGCTTACAAAACATTCTTAAGTAGCAAGTCAAAAAAGTCACATCTTTATACTCAAAATTACAAAAATATCTAAAAATCATCATGTTTTCCCCTCATTTTGTACTATTTTTCAACTTTGTCTTGAAAAATGTAACGAATTTGACTAAGCAATGCAGGACAAAAACGTAGCTTGGACTTAAATAAATAAACGATAGGAACTTACCAACTTCATTCGATGGGTCCTTCGTATAGTTACGGGCCATTGAGCATGTAGAATTTGAAACAAAACTCGAAAAATGACAATTTTTGGTACCAATTGGCTGACACAGTCAAAAATTTCGATTGTTTTGTATTAAATCAAGAAAATAGTAAGAAAACATAACTTAAAAACTGTAATTAAAAAAAATTAAATATTTTTACTTTTTTACCGAAAATGTTTGAGTTTTCATTTTCGAGTTTTTATGACAGTGGTCATGATGGACCATTTCTGAAAACAGATTCGTGTTCAGCACACGAAAATCATCTAGAATCACCACCAATCCTTCAATATACTGGACCCTGTTGCCTAGTGAAATCAATCACATACAACTTTTAGCAGTCTCCAGGTCAATAAGTTATGTTTGTTGTTAACTTTTTACAACAAGACACACACACACACACATTTAATTTAACCCATAAATAAACACTTATCACTTCAATAAGAAATGCATTTGCCAAATTACAACTAACTAACGCCAAACTCTCTTAAAGAAGCGACGAGCACAATACAAGCCCTTAAATGTAGGCAACACTTTTCGTAATCAACACTGGCGTATGCATTACGCATACGACGCGTATACCATTACGGCACAATGTGAAGTTTGATTACAGTGTACCAAATTAATGCACGATTTGTGCAAATTAATTCAATTCAAATAGCAAAATGCATTTGAATTAGACTTTAATTGGAATCAAGGTGAAAGCGCCGCCAGGTTGCAGTTGTGCAAATAACACACAATCCTTGAATAAGCAATTGCAATTGCACTTGCTTTTGCTCTTTTTTTTTGTTATTATTTACTTCGATTTTGGCTTTGTTTTTCGCAGCAGGTAAACGGGAGGGGGAGGGGGGGGGGGGGGGTCAAGGCGGTGTGAACAGTGGAAAAAGGCAGCTGTGTAAATGCCGGAAGTAAAAAATTACTTTTTAAATTAGTTACACACACACACACACACAAGGGGGGGATGGGGGGGTAAGCTGACGCCAAGAGGTGTTTAATTTAGTCAGTGCATGAGTGCCTGTGTGTGTGTGTGTGTGCTGCAAAAGTTTTGCGCGCTAACTGGGTCTGAACTAAAGAATGAAAAACAATTACACATTTTATTTTGCCATTTCTTTATCCTCACACAAAAGCCAAATTGAAAGTGAACACAAGGCAACAGAAAATGTGTTTATAATTGTATTAAATTCTTTTTAGACAATATTTTGTTGAGCTTAAAATGTAACATCAAGTGTTATAGAAATCTCTGCCTGCCATTTTGGGCACTTAATTACAAACCAACAAAACTGGTTAGCCCCGCCTGCCTGCCCTAAGCTCCTTGAGCTGTTTCTTTTCTTTCTGTCTTTCTGTCTTTCTGTCTCTGTGTCTCTGCCTGTTTCCTGTGTCCGGTCTGTGTCAGACACAAGCAGACCACAATTATTTCCGTTCTCTAACCCCTTCTTCACCCATTTGGTTGCTCTCTTTTTCTACTTAGTGGGCGTTTCGTATGCTTTTAGCGTTTTAATTAAATTTGATGTTGATTGAACTTATGACTGCAAGAAAAAAAAATGTATCCAAAGCTGGCTGCTATTAGTGGCCTGATTCATTCTCTCTCTCTCTCTCTTCTTCATTAATAAGCACCGCAAAGTATGCAGCAAATTTTAAGTCTACTTAAATCCTGATTTGAATTGCTAAGAAAAGTTTACCTTTGGGTGGTAAAGTGTTGTGATAGAAACGGAAAATGGAGGGAGGGTGGTGGTCCGGCCAACGTTGAGTTTAAAGTGTCAGCTCTAGCGTTAATTTATGTGCTAAAGTGCTTGAAATACTAATGGATCGGGCCAAACTTCTGGTATTCCGGATGAAGACATCTTGTAAATTTACTTTTTAATGTTGAAAATATAGAAGAAAATTTAAATTTGTTTAATTGGAAATGCACAATTTTGAATGAACAGCACTCAACAAATACTTGCTAATTGATACGGCTGAAGTCATAGCGCTCATACCGATATCATTACATAGGCAAAACTCTCAACATAAGGCACTATAAAGCCCTCAACACGAGTCACAGTAAAGAGCTCAATCGAGACACAGCAAAGTTCTTTAGGCTGCAAAGCAAACTCCTTATGGAGTCAAAGCAAAGTCCTCATCTAGGCAAATCAAAGTCCTCATCTAGGCATAGCAAAGTCCTCATCGAGTCAAAGCAAAGTCCTCATCTAGGCAAAACAAAGTCCTCA
>JBAMBO010003964.1:0-43342 GCA_037044535.1 Lordiphosa magnipectinata
AAAAATACCTTTTTTGTACTTTTACCTTACCTAGGTATATTTTTTGACATTTACCTTGTACCTTACCTAGGTAAGAAAATTGGGTACCTTTCCAGTCACTGGTTATATCCATGTTTGAAATCTATTACAAATTACTTTTATTTTATCGAAAACAGTTGTCGAAACTTTAAATGCGATTTTCTCGTTTTTCAAACATGTTCGCACAATAGCTCAAGTTGTTCTGGACCGGTTTTGCTGAAATAAGCGCCAAACAACGCTATTGTGTGAGCCTCGATCATTGCCGAAACAATTATTTTACTATTTTTTTTGTACACTGGACCGTCTTTAAGCTACCATTGAAAACAAAAAAGTTTTTCTCACTAGAACTACTTTTTCGACCGATAATTCCTATGGCAGCTATATGCTATAGTCATCCGATTTGGATCAAACTTCGCAGAATTGTGTGGCAGCATATAATATTGATCAGTACCAAGTTTGGGAGCGATAGCATTATAAAGAACAAAGTTTTTTCTACGAGCCCCAACCACTATTAATTCGAACAGCATGTTTTTTTTGCAGTGCGCTATGTTCAACACACGATGTTTTCAATACTACTACAGATTACGCATACCAATGTATTTTGTCTAAAAAGAATTTGTTTCTCTTTACGATGACAAAAAAGGTTCCAACAACAACAACAATATGAGTAATTTATTCAAACAGTAGAATTAAGAGATAAGAAAAAAATGACCACTATTAATTCGAACGCTGCGTAAGACAAGAAGACCAATCAAAGACAACCAATGTAACAGAATCACTATCTAGTTATAATCTGCAAATAATATCACAATGCAGAATGCAAAAAATTGGAAAATTACTGCAGATCAGTAAAAGCTTAGCAACGATGGCACGTGGTAAGCCTATTTGCAACGAAATCAGAGTATTGATTAGAGATTATTATAAATCTGGGAAGACAATTACGGAGATAAGCAAGCAATTAAATTTGTCTAAATCGTCGGTGCATGGGGTGATAAAAATTATCAAGAAAACTGGGAACATTGAAAATAATATTGCAAATAGAGGCCGAACATTAGCAATAACACCACGCGACAAAAGGGAACTGGCCAAAATTGTTAAGGCTGATCGTCGCCAATCTTTAAGAAATTTGACTTCTGAGTGGTCGCAGAAAATTGGCAAAACTGTCAAGCGAGAATGGACGCGACTGCAGTTTAAAAATATTGGATATGGTTTCTATAAAGTATGTTTTGTTATTACCTATGCAAGGAAAAACCCTTGCTTACGCTTCGTCAAAAAAAGAAGCGTTTGCAATGGGCTCGGGAAAGGATGTCTTGGACTCAAAGGCAATGGGACTTTCATACTTAGCGATGAAGCTAAATTTGATGTTAGTGTCGGCGATACGTACAAAGACAGAAACATACCATAAAGACTGCCTTAAAAGGACAGTAAAGTTTCCTGCAAGCACTATGGTATGGGGATGTATGTCTGCCAAAGGATTAGGAAAACTGAATTTATTAAAGGGACGGTTAATGCTGAAAAATACATTAATATTTTAGAAGAAAGTTTGCTGCCATCAATACCAAAACTGGCAGATTATGGTGAATTCACTTTTCAGCAGGACGGAGCATCATCGCACACAGCCAAGCGAACCGAAAATTGGCTGCAATATAAACAAATGGAGGTTTTAGATTGGCCATCAAATAGCCCAGATCTAAGCCCCATAGAAAATATTTGGTGGCTAATGAAAAGAAAGCTTCGAAATGAGACACAAAGGAATATTTCTGACCCCTAAAATTAAGCTGCAAGAGATGTGGGACTCGATTTCTGGAGAACACTGCCAAAATTTGTTATAATCAATGCCAAAACGGGTTAAATGCGTAATACAGGCCAGAGGCGACGTTACACAATTCTAATGTTAATTAAATTGTTGTTTTTAGTGTGATAGTAAATCATATTACGCAGCGTTCGAATTAATAGTGGTCCTTTTTTTTTTCTTATCTCTTAAGTCTACCGTTTGAATAAATTACTCATATTTTTGTTGTTGTTGGAAATGCAACAAACCTTTTTTGTCATCGTAAAGAGAATAAAATTCTTTTTTAGACAAAATACATTGGTATGCGTAATTTGTAGTAGTATTAAAAATATCGCGTGTTGAACATTGCGCACTGCAAAAAACACATGCTGTTCGAATTGATTGTGGTTGGGGCTCGTATTAAGACCTTTTTTTTAGACCTGTCTTTTGTATGGCAGCTATACTATATAGTTGTCCGATTTTCATCAAACGTGATGGAATTATGTGAAAGCATAGAAAACTTATAAATACTAGGTATGAAGACGTTTGCATTAAAAAGAAATAAGTTTTCTCACTAAAACTAGTTTTTTGAGTGATAGTTCCTATGGCTATATGCTATAGTCATCCGATTTGAATTAAACTTGGCAGAATTGTGTGGTAGCACATAGTATTGATTAATAACAAGTTTGGGAGCGATAGCATTGAAAACAAATATGTTTTTCCTAACAAGACCTTTTTTCAGACCCAACTTTTGTGTGGCAGCTGTACTATATAATTGTCCGATTTTCATCATACTTAGTGGAATTATGTGAATGCATAAAAAACTTATAAATACTAGGTTTGGAGATATTTGCATTGAAAAGAAAAAAGTTTTTCTTACTAAAACTAGTTTTTCGCTTGATAGTTCCTATGTCAACTATCTGCTATAGTCATCCGGTCCGGCTGGTTCCTACAAATGTGCAGCGTATTTGATCATGATAGCTCTAAAATTGACGGAGGACGTATCATAGAAACAGACGGACGGACATCGCTACAGCTGCTTAACTCGTCATTCTGATCAACAATATCTATAGTTTATGTAGTCGGAGATGCTTTCTTCCATGCGTTACAAATATCTACACAATTTTAATATCCCCTATCCAAGGGTATAAAAAGGAAAAGAAAAGAACTCGCTTAAACAGTGTGACACTTAGATTGGCGATGAGGCGAGTGTAGTGTAGAGAGGGTTTTGCTGTGCCTTAATTGAGGCCGTTAATGCAGGGGCCAGCAAAACACACATGCTCACTTTGGCGTTGCGTGTGTGTGTTTAGGCCAGAGCCGGCCAGCCATAGCAATCAGGAGCCGAATTCAGTTGTGTTTTTACGCAAACGCGAGGCGAATTCATGATTGTGTGAATCGGTCCACACTGAATTGCAAGTGAAGAGAAAGCTCTTTTGCTCATCAACACAAGCACACTTTTTTGTCCTCTCTATTTGGCCGGCACTACTTCAGAGTTCCCCAGCGATAGCCCCTGGGGCACAAACATATTCGCCATTTCATACCGAATGCTTGCCGAAATCATGCATCACTGTGTGTTAGGACACACTTTAATGTGACTCTATTGAGGGTTTTGGGGGTGACGACCAGAGAACTGCAAGAGTCCACCGGCACTCAAGGTGCACCGGGTAAATGTAGGGTGATTTTGACACCCTTGTGTTTTTTGCTGCCGGACAACTGAGTATGAGTGCCAGCCTCGCAATAATGCATAAGTGTGTGCCGTACCAAGCATCAACATAGAGTAGGTAGTTTTTTTGAACAAGCGTGTGTACGTATGCCGGCGCGTTAGCGTCGCAAGAAGGATGGGTGAAAAGAAAAACCCAAAAATAAAGAAAAAAAATGTATTGAGAGTGTGGAGTATTACGGTTTCTTTTTTACAAGCCTTCGCTTGAGTTGTTTTTTTTTGCTACCTGCTGCTCCAAATGCGTCGCAAAATGAAACAAAATATTTCTTATTAATCTTACATTTTATTTAACATATTCATTGCTTCATTGCATATTACATAATTTTTAATTATTTATTAGTTAACCTATATATATATTTTTGTTTGCTTCATTGCATCATTGCCGTCAAGGACAGTTTGGTCTTCTTGGATAATTTGACATAATATTGTCCAAATAACACTTTTGCCATTGTGTGTTGGGGCTATAGTGTAATCGCCACGCTCTATTTTACTTTTAATTACTTCCGCCATTATGTCCCTCCGCAGACAAGTCAAAGATGCACTGAACTTGAACGCAAAGAACAGATCAACCAAAAGCACCATGGTGTTGAAAAAACACTCGAGTGATTCTTGTGTGTGCATTGCCTTTTTTGTTACTTGTGATTATTTCGTTATTCGTTTTGAGTGCAAGCGCGACCGGCACGCGTTGCTCAAAAATGAATGGGTGCAAACACAAAAAAATAACGGCACCTTGCATGAGCGAGAGCGTAATAATGCCGGCACTCATAGCACACACGAAATGTTTGATAAGTGTGTGTCTTTGCTTTGCTTAGCCGGGTGTGAGTGGCACCGGGACACCAATTTTATTGGGTGTGAGTAAGGTGGCAAAAAATGGCACCCTTGCAGTTCTCTGGTGACGACATAATTTCGACAGAAAAAAACGAAACAATTTCGAGCGAAATAATGTCGTTTTGTTTTGTCGGAATAATGTCGTTTTGATACGACATAATTTCGAGCGAAATTGTGTCGCTTTTTTCTGTCGAAATTATGTCGTTTTAGAACGACATAATTTCGACGTTCCAACTAGAATTTTTTGCTGTCGAAATTAAGGCGTTTCGAAACGACATAATTTCTACGCTACGTTTTGCCAATAAAATCAAATTATGCTTAACAAAATTTTTATTTTCCGCCTCCTAACAAAGTAAGATAATCTTTCAACATTAAATTTTGTAAATGAAGTTTATTATTGTCTGAAAATAATAATACATAAATCCAGTATGTAGTTTCTTAACATGTTAGAAATTTTTTCAGCTCTAATGATAAAACAGGTTTACAAAGAAAGGCCAGCTTTTGCAATAGAGAAGATAGCCAACTTTCCATATGTATAATTGGTCGCTGAATTCAAATCAATTGTCCATTTATTTTAAATAATTATTACCACATCTTCAGTATTTTGATATAATACCTCAATAGCAAATACTATAAAAATTTACGACTCTTTTTTACATTTTTAAAAAATATAAGCTTCCAAAATGTCTTTAAGTTAACAAAAATTAATTTCAAATAATTTTTTAAGAGCCACTCTTTTGTTTTCCAATAACTACGTTGTTATTATCAAACTACAAAAAAATTTCAAAATCATGAAAAAAAAATATGGAAAGATTTTATAGTTTTTGGGCTATAACTTTAAAAAGAGCTATTATATCAAAAAAAACTGAAGATGTGGTAAATTAGAGGAGGACTATCTATTAATGTTTCCTAAGATATTTTTCTGTCATCAGACCATTTTTCAGAATTTTTTAAGCATGGGAAAAAAAATAATTTGATCATAAAATAATCAAATTTTTGCATTTTAATATCGATTTAATTGTAGCTTAAGAACAAAATCAAAACGTGTTTGGTTTTTCTTTAAGATCATTCAATGCAGCTTACATTAAAATAAATTTGGTTGGAAAAGGTTAATTAATGCGGTCACAAATATATGCAAATATGCAAATATCTCTTTAAACCAGACGTGCTGGGGGAAAACGGACATTTGATTTAAATTCAGCGACCAAAAATGCATATGAAAAGTTTGCTATCTTCTCTTTTCAAAAGCTTGTAACCAATTGTAATGTTTACTATGCATAAATATAAACATTTTTTAGGACTTCGTTACAATTTGATTGGAAATTGGACACTTTGCTTTTTGTTCTTAATGAAATTCGCCATTGAATTCAGCAATACGCCTGGAATTTTCGTTTTTCAAAAGATTTTCCTCAACTACTCTATCCCAACACGATTCGCACACATTAATGTGATTGCAAGGCCTCAAAAGGACAGATTTTGGGTTCAGGAAACAAATGTTGCATGGGTTTTCATGAACAAATGCAGACTCAGTCAGTGCGCTTAAATTTGAATGAGTCGAGGTCAGGGATGATGCTGAGATGCTTAACCACGCCATATTCTCCAAATTTTTAGTTCCTCAACATCGTCATCGTTATATATAATTTCGAGCGGAAAAATGTCGTGTTGTTTTGTCGGAATAATGTCGTTTCAAAACGACATAATTTCGATCAAAATTCCAAATGTACTGGGCGAAATTATGTCGTCGGAATTATGTCGCTATGCCAAGGTTTTGCTGTGCCTCAATTGATTGAGGACTTTAATGTACCTTGATAAATTGAGGGCTTTGCTTAAGTAATGATTTCAGTATGTGGCTATAGAGAGAGTCAAATTTAAACGCTTTTTGGTTTCTATCGACAAGTCAGTGAGGATAAGTAACTGAACGGAAAGAGCATGCAAATTAAGAAAAACTTTTGGTTCAAGAAATTCGGAATCAAAAAAAGTTTCATGCTCATCAGCAGTTGAAGTATACGCGCACTTCTGTGTAGGTGAGAAATAACGATCTATTTGATTTTCCAAAGGTGCTTCAAGTATTTATTGAATCAAATGTTACCCTACATTTTTGTGAATCTTTTATTAAGGATGTTACGAGAATAGGAAATGTTCTGACATATTCACAGCGACTACCAAGGATTGAATTGCTTCCACTTACCCTACACCTCAATAACTTTGGCCTGGGGGCCAATTAAACTTGGATAAGACTTTGATTTGGATTGGGAGGCAAACTCATCTCGCTGATTTGACGTCGCCTGCCAATAATCAAATCAGTGCAAGTCAGTGAACCAACGAGGTCGCGTGCCAGTCCCAATTAAGTGCCTCGTTTCCGGTGTTAATTTGCATGATGGCCACCATCTCATCTCCCCCTTCGCACCACTTGCCTATCCACTAGCCGCCCCTCATTATCTGCAATGCCAAAGTGCGTTTGCGTTTTGCGTTTGCCAAAATCCCCCATAGTTTGGCCGACTTTGGGCCAAATCTTAAGCCGCCCAGCAATTAGGACCAGGCCCAAGTCGCAGTCAACTGTAGCTGTTGATTGTTTTTGAGGAGGATTTGGCGCCAGCCCCATACCCCCATCCATGAGGGGAGGGGCTGATAACTTTTTTTTTTTTGTATAATTTTTTTTTTTTTTTTTGCCTACGCTACGAAACTTGTCCATTTCAATTCACATCGACGACGATGACAACGACACAAAAAAAAGGAAAGGAAGAACAGAAATTGCGTAAATTCATGCGATAAAACTGGTGTAACATGAATGAAGCTGGCTTTGTTGATAAGTTAACAATGCATTCCACTTAGCCAGAACTTTAGCGAAATCTTTTGTAACAAATTTAGTAACTTAAACGGAAAAGATGAATAAAATGAAACTTGGGGAGGGATGAGAGAAAGGTTGGTCTGAGTTAGTTAAAAGTGAGAGGTAAATAACTTTAAATGTGATATTAAAACGAGGCTCAAGGGAGTGTAGATAAGCTGCTGAAGATGAAAACTGGTGAAACCGAAAGCAATTCGGTTTTTGTTTTTTGGTATTAGTTAGGACAAACTTTGAATTTAAAGTAGAACGAGAACTTAAAATAGGCATACTGGATTCTAAGTGTATAAAATTGGAATAAAAATGTAAAAAAAATTCAATTAAAACGTATAAGAAAGTCGAGTTCTAGTTGTTAAGATATTTACCCCAAATTTAGTTTGTACACAGAGAAAACAAAATTGGCTACACGGCGCGTGTAGAAACGTCAAAGCTAAATGAAACGATTTGCACCCTGCTAAATTTGCACACGCAAAATGTAGAATGCAGAAAGCTACACGTAACGTGTAGGATTTCAATATCTAAACGCCGCATGTAGAAAAGCTAAATGCTGCGTGGGCAAAAGCAAAGTCTACACGACATTAGAAAATCAGCTTATTTCCAAACAACTTCTACATTTTTCATGCAGCAATCTGAATATAACACGAACGCGTAGGTTTTCTACACGCGGCGTGTGGATATTGAAATCCTACATGCACGTGTGTAAATTCTAAACGAAAAATGTAGCTCTCAATCAGTACTGAATTCTTACATTTTGCGTTGAGAAAACTGATCTCCACACGCGACGTGTAGGTTTTCTACACAAACGCTTATAATTACAAATGCTGAATGCTACATGTTGGAAATCTACACGAAACGTGTGCAAATTTCAGTGGGTTGATGGTCCTCTTCTGCTCTGAGATTGATGCGCATAGCGAAATAATTGAGCTTTCAAGATAGCAGCAGCGCGCAGTCATTTTTATACTCTGTACCGAAGGTACATAGAGTATATTAAGTTTGTGCAAAAGTATGTAACAGGGAGAAGGAATCGTTTCCGACCCTATAAAGTATATATATTCTTGATCAGCATCAACAGCCGAGTCGATATAGCCATGTCCGTCTGTCCGTCTGTCCGTCCGTCCGTCCATCCGTCCGTCCGTCCGTCCGTATGAACGAAGAGATCTCAGAGATGGTAAGAGATAGAGGTTTGACATGTATGGGACATATATTTCTTATACTTGCAGGCAGATAAAGTTTATTTTCAATTTTTGCCACGCCCCCTCCCGCCCCCGCAATTTGGATAAAACTTCATATCTCCTACTGTTTTGGAGATAGATCGTTCGTTCCTTCTAGAGATACCTTGTAAACAAAATTATTTATCGATTTGCTGAAGGAATGATAAAGATCGGATGAACGATACTCAAGTTATGGGCAAAAAACGACCAGTTAACACCACCCACCCCTCCACCAACAACCACAGCAACATACCCAAACCGATCAACACAGGCAATCTTAGTGCGAGAGAGAAAGAGAGAGAAACTAAGAGAGCGCACCGCGTTGTGCGCGGGGTGTTAACTGGCCGTTTGACTCCTGAGCAAATGCGAGTGTAAGGGTACAGAGTATGTTATAGTCGGGCTTGACCGACTTTCTTTCTTGTTTTTTTTTTGAGTAAGTGAAAATGAAGGATTTCTACACGTTTTGATCGGGATTTTCAACCCATAACGTTTGAGTAGCTTTTCTGCACGCCGCGTTTAGAAATGAGAAAACTAAACGCGGCGTGCAGAAAAGCTACACGCCACGTGTTGAAATGAGAAAGCTAAACGCTGCGTGCAAAAAAGCTACAAAAACGTTATGGGTTGATTTGCAAAGATTCACTCAATTTAGACCAACATTTTATATAGGTAGGTAGGTAGTTCCGCCTGGCCCCATGTTGACCTTACGGCCCTTAGTGAGGCCGTTTTTCTGGGTACCATTTGAAATTCAAGAGGATCTTTGACGTTTTGGCAAATGCCAATAGCCAAGATGCCCCCTTAGCCGCTTCTTCCAGAGAGGTGAAACTTGGGGAGTTTAGTTGTTTTAATCTTGTCGTAGCGATTGCTGGGCAGCTGCAGATGAGGTGTTCCAGAGTTTCTGCGACACCAGGTTCCTTACATTTTCTGCAGGTGTCCGCTGTCGTAATGCCTAGCTTTTTCGGGTGAGCGTATATAAGTAGTCGAAAATCTCTTCTTTGGAGCTGTAGCATATAGTGCGTAAGTTTTTTGTCTCTTGTCTTGCACATAGTTTATATATAGTTTGTTATTGGGGGAATAGCGGCACTGCGACCAATACTGATCTATTGTGCCCCCCTACTTAGTTTACAACTCTCCTAGCAGCCCTATTTCCTGTACGAATGTCAGCATTTTTGTGGGTTCTAGGTTGCTTATCTTGTTGGGGCGCAAGCTGTGTTCCCCAAATCTGCTGAATCGGCGCCTCGCTAGAGCATCGCAGTGGGCTAGTATATGTTCTGAGGACTCCTCCTTCTCTTCACAGTATCTACATAGTTGGGTGTTTACTATTCCCAGCTTGTACAGGTGACCCCGCAGCCTACAGTGGCCCGTGTAGAGCCCTGTCAGGATCCTGAGGGCATTTTTTCTGGAACCTTTTCAAGTTGTGGTCCACCATTAATGCTTTTGCTTGTCTCATGCCCCTGGTGTTTAAGCGTATTCTCTTCCTTTTTAAGGAACTCCCTAATGGTGTGTTTGCATATGCCACAGTACGGATTTTCGATGACTTTAGGTGGAACTTTTCTTTTCAAATGGTTCAAAATGGGTTGCTTTTCGCTTGTGGCATCTGTCATTTTTGGGCAGCTGTGTCGGTGTAATTCACTTGTGCCAGTGCGGCCTGCATATGGCAATACATCTTGCCACTTTATACAAAATCCACCTGCTTGTTGCTGACTTCTATCAATTTAAATTTTTTTTCCCCCACTTACAAGACTTAAGTATGCCCTTTTTACTTTACGAGTAACGGGTATAAAAACGATGACTGTAGCTGGGCGTAGTACTGTACTGTAGTACGTAGTACTGACTGTAGTATTGGGCGCTGTTCCTATCCGGCTCGAGGAACCCACTGTACTTTTGGTACAAGGTTTAAAAACATTGACTTTAGCGAAGGCATTTGACAGTTGTATTTTCCCTAACGCTTATTATACATATCCGGCTCGAAGGACCTACTGAATCTATGGTACAGGGCTTAAGAAAGATGACAGTAGCGAGGACAATTGACAATTGCTTTTTACTCTCACTCTTATTGTGCGTTGATTCTTTAGAAGCGCTTTTGCTATCGGAATAGCTATCAAAAAGTTTCCTGTCCTGGCTCCGGACTAATCCCAACGTTTTTGTTAATGTCAGCATCACTTTTTGTCAAAGAAAAATTTACCTGTTGCCTTGTATGTCGTTGGTAGCGTAGTTGTTTCCGTTGAGTGTAGAAACTGATGAATCGTTGAATCGATTGGGGATCGATAAGCAAGTTTGTAAGAGCTGGTTGAGGTTGCCTCTATTTGAGAACTTTCGTGGTGCCTTTCATTGAGGACTGCAGTGATACCTCTCATTGGGGACTTTCTTGGTGCCTCGTTGAGGACCTCCGTGGGGTTTTTCTTTGTGGACTTCCATGGTACCTCTCATTGGGGGCTTTCGTGGTGTCTCTCGTTGAGGACTTTCGTGCTGCCTTTCGTTGGGGACTTTCGTGGTGCCTCGCGTTGAAGACTTTCTTGGTGCCTTTCGTTGAGGAATTTCGTGATGCCTCTCGTTGAGGACTTTCGTGCTGCCTTTTGTGGTGCCTTTCGTTGGGGAACTTCGTGTCGGCTCTTGTTGAGGAGTTTCGTGGTACCTTTCGAGGAACCTCTCGTGGAACCTCTCATTGGGGACTTTCGGGGTCCCTCTCGTTGAGGATTTTCATGGTGCCTCTCGTTGAGGACTTTCGTTGTGCCTTTCGTTGGGGACTTTCGTGGAACCTCTCATTGGGGAGTTTCGTGGTGCCTCTCGTTGAGGACTTTCGTGGTGCCTTTCCTTGGGGAATTTCGTTATGCTACTCGTTGAGGACTTTTGTTAAGAACTTTCGTGGTACCTATCATTGAGGACTTTCGTGTTGCCTCTCGTTGGGGAATTTCATAATGCCTCTCGTTGAAAACTATGGTGGTGTCTTTCGTTCAGGACTTTCGTGGTGGATCTCATTGAGAACTTTCTTGGTGCCTTTCGTGATGCCTTTCGTTGAGGACTTTCGTGGTTCCTCTCATTGTGGACCCTCTCATGTAGGGCTCCTCGTTGAGGACTTTTGTGGTGACTCTTACCGTTTAACCTGTGCGTTGATGACACATATAAAGTCTGTTAGGAATCGATGCATTATCTGAGATTTGCATAGGGAGATTGTTTGTAAGGCCTATTTGCTTTTGAAACTTGAATCCCTCCTCCCCTTTCTCCTAAATTTGTACTGCCTTCTAGCTTTCACCGCTTAGCTGGTACATAGATGGCCCATAAATCAGTCAGCCAGTACATATTTTGGGGCATATTAACTTTATCCCCTGCCATTTTTCTCGCCCATAAAACTCTCTGCCAAGTGTCTGGGTGCATAAAATTGGAGTATGCAAAAGCATTGTGTGTGTGTGTGTGTGTGTCTCTGGATCATTACTTGAAGGTTGTGCAAAGGTCATCATAAAGTACAATGTTTAATTCATTTGAGATGGAATTTAGCCAAGCCAACAGTTTTTCTAGCATATGGACATAAAATATTTGTTGTTATTTGTGCACAATAAATGTTAATCCCCCCCAGTGTGTGTGTGTGTGCGTGTGTGTGTGTGTGCGTGTGCCAGTCTAGTCAAATGACCCAAAAAGTAGGCAACATATTTACCTAATTGCTGCGGTCAACCGCACAAAATGCCTACAAAAATTATTATTTATACAAAAATGTTTATATTATAACAATTACAGAGGATTAGGGTACGTGCACCATTTCCTTTTTAATTTCATTTTTGTTATCTTGAAATTATCTAAGCTACAACATTTTTGTGCTGTCATAAATAACTAAGCAAAGCAGATTTCCTCTTAGCCTCCAGCTGACTATATTAAATCCAATTAACGCCATCAAAGTGACAGCTCAAATTTAAAAGGCGATGCTGAGTCATCAGATCCCGTCGTTTGTTTGATGCTTGAAATATTCAATAAATACAATAAAAATAATGCTTCAGCTTCACAGCAAAGCCCACCCCATTCACCCCATTCAACTCCATAGTCAACGTCGCCCATCAGACATTCAATGAAAATTGAATGTTTGCATATTTGACGTCGACAACGGAATGCGCTAACAAAGGCGAAAGGCAACGAAGAGCAAAACCAAAATAAAAGAAGTGAGAAAATATATTAAATTGTGAGTGCTTTGAAGTTGATACACGAATACCGCTTAAAGAGGTAACTAATGCCTGAATATAGGCAAAGTAAAATGAGTTTGAAAGGTTATTGGGTTACACTCGAAACTTTTATCGAACTAATTGTATGGTCACACTTTTACACGAATGCAAAATCAAATGGTCACACTTAAATAAACAGGAGCATGCTTTGTAGAACTAGAAAAGGCATGTGACACGATCTGGACAACTAGGTTAAACTAATTAGGTAAAAGTTTCCTCTAAATCTTCTTATATTAATCTATAATATGATAATTGATTGGGAATTTAGAGTCAAAATTAATAATAAAACAAGTAATAGAGTCTTCAATGCAATGGAAAAATCAAATACCTCGGAATATATCTTGATAGATTCCTTTTCTTTGACCATCATATCAGCAAGCAACTAGAAAAAGCCCAAAGGACCTTTTTTGCTTACAAAAGAATGTTTTGCTTACGATTGGTGAATAGTAGAGTAAAAGTAATTATGTATCAGTCACTTATTCGACCAATTCTTTCGTATGGTTGTAATGTGTGGTTTAATATATCTGCATCATATATTCAAAGGCTCCGAAAATTCGAAAGGAAAATACTAAGAGCATGCACATCGATGTATAGATCGCCAATCAGCAATCACACAAAGTTTATATCAAACAAGAAATTATATAACGCATCAGGCATTATAAGAATAGACAACCACATCATTAACCCATCTAGAAATCATATTCTAAGATCCCTAGATAATGTAGAAAACATTCTTATAAAAGCTCAGTACTATGAGAGCGACTCATATTTTCAATTGTGTATCTCAAATGGTTTCACTTCAGCTGAAATTTTTGTATACTTGGATAAAAATGGGTACATTTAAAACGACAATGGTATACCTACTATATATCATCATATCATATATAGGAGAGCAAACAAAAAAAATTATAACGAGAAACAGTTAACAAACACAAAGCAAAGATTCGACATGTCCTTATCAACGAAAGATATTTCCTTCTCTAAAAACTTAAGAAACAAATTCTGGTGGATCAAATATCCTAGTTAATGTTCCAATTTTACCAACCCATTCCATCTTTTAAATTATATTTTTAAATTTTTAACCTTAAACCTTAACCCAAAACTATTTAAGGCAGGCTTGCAAGCCGGCTTGGAACCAAATCGGTTCAAACCCGGAACTCGAACTTTTATTTTACTGGGGAGCGAACCTTAAGCTGAACTATTTTTGAAATAACCCAAATTTTCGGTTTGGCTCAACAAAAAATGATATACATCAAAAATTTGACCGACTTTTTTTGTTTACTGGTCGTAATTGTGCCACAAAATCTCAAAAAAGGCAGATATCCGGGCAACAATCAATCCCAAACGATGTCAGAAGTCGGTCAAGCCTGGATTTTCTCAAACCAAGTACTAGAATTTGAGAATTGGAATTGATTTGAGTACGGACTTTTCAATTCCGGAACTCTTTTCTTAATCTTGACTTTAGCTCACACGGGATTGATTCTATCTTGGTTTTCGAGCTCGATTTGATCCCTCAGTCGGATCCAATCAAAAAGTTACAATAATGATTTAAGCTCGATATGCGTACTTGATTTTATCTCGAAGTCAACTTCGAGCGAAAACCACATCCAAAGAGTCACAATATTGTTGCATATCACCAATAAAGGAAATATACAAACGCTTGAGCAGATGAAAGGTGGTCTATTAAACGATGCACGCGCTGGCTCCGGCATTCGGTTAGTCGGCCATTGGGGAGGGTTCAATTTAATCGCATAGACTAGAGCTCAAAAGCTTATTTAAATAATTACTAAAATTTCGCGTGCTTAGGTAAAGCAATATGGGGGTACAGAATAGGGGGATAGATCACTAGCAAAAGGGTAAGAATAGAGAAGAAAGAAATTGGAGAGAAAGCACCTATTTTACATACTCGTATTGGTTGCATCAGGCTGCCCACCCTACCTTGATCACCTTCCATACCTGGAATATTTATCTCGGTGATCCCTTTGAAAAAGCCGTCAACGACTCTTACATTACCCTTCTCTTAGGCGGCATGGCTCCGGAACTCAACACACTCTAGCAGAAATTCATCTTAACATTCAATTTATTAACGCTAAACAAAATTAAACAAGAATAATTCATATTAATTCCTAACTAACTTTATGGCTTTAAGTCCTATCATGCTAATTTTATAATACATATAAATATAAATAAAATTGAAGTAGTTTTAAAAGAAAAAATAAAATTCTATAGTTATGAACTTAAGGCAAAAATAGATTGGCATTTGATATTAAGATAAAAAAAAATACTTAAAATATTTCTTTGCATTAGAAATGAACCCAACATTTTTTTTGTTAGTTTGTTGGCAAGTGTAAATTTTCTGCATATGCACAGCTGATGTTATGCACTGGATTATATGGGCAAATAAAATCAATTAATTCGAATTCTCTTAAATTTTTCTCTTCACACAAAAATAAAATCAATTCGCCTTTATATGAATATGAGGGTGGGTGCATGCAAATATAAATCAAAGTCAAAAGAGAATGTATCACTCACTTAATTTTCCGCTCCAACTCCAAAAGCGCTTTCGTGTTGTGTGGACCAAGGTATACTTAACTAGGTAGCCGCACTCGCTCTCTCACAGCTTCTTATAAAAATACAAAAGAGAGCGAGAGAGCGAACTAAGAAGCAGAACACAAAAAATTCGTCCACGGAGATGCGTCGCTCGCAACTGTTGTTTACAGACTGACATTTAAGAAGCAAGCAAAGAGAGCGAGGTCGACTACCTAGTTAAGTATATCTTGGTGTGGACTACTGCAATATCGCTGTTCAGAGAAAAATCTCTCTCTTTTGATCGATTGATCATCATTAAGAGCAAAAATAAATAAAGTTTTAGGCACACATTAACCGGCAGTTGGATATTCTATTATTTACTGTACTCATATTTCAATTCTTTTCATTTAATTTCTTTTTCATTTAATTTCTTTTTTCATTTAATTTTTTTATCATCACTTCACTGCATTTGCTCTTCAATTTCTCCTTGCTTTGATTTTTGAGAGCAGATTAACGGAACATCCAACTCAACGGTTCGCGCACAAAAAAAAAAAAATTAAAAGAGACGATAAATAGCGAAAGAAAGCAAATTATGGGTTTGTTTCTATTAAACACTCATTTGATTCCACTTTTTTCCAGCCACCAACAGAAGGAATTATATGTATGTATGTAAAAATTTCACTACGGTGGGTGTATGAAGGAACACCAAAAAAAAATGTAACAAAAATGATGCGGCTCGTATGCCGGCTTGGGCTATGCCGCTGACGATGGTCTTCAACCTCTTACGCTTTCTGCCTTGTCCGTTCTTTCCCGCAAGCTTTCCGTTTTCCCGCGATCTTCGCACTTTTCCGACTTTTAGCGCACAAACTGGGAATTTTCCTGGTACGATTGAAGGAGAGGCTTGACGTCGATGTCGCGCGATCGGCCTCTTCACGTGCACTAGATACGTGCTTCTGCAGCTACTGTTGGTCCAGGCAATACGTAAGTCGAGAGCAAGGCGTGAGAACCACCAAATTGTGCTCTTGATTAATCGAAAGTTGCTCTTAACTTGAACAAGCCCTCTAAGTCTGAAGAACCACCTGCTCGCTAGGTTATATTGAAAACAAGCAAAGCCAATGCCTTTTTCTCTGGAAAAATTATGCGGCTTGCAGGGCAAGAAAATTTCGTCTAGGTTGCAGCTTGGCGATGCCTTAGAATTGGGCCTCAAATAAAGCGCCAAACCTGCAAATAGAGGTTTGCGAGCAAAAAAAAAATATCTATCTAACTCTGCTAATCACTTGCACTTGTGGGGGGTTTGACTTACCCTACGGATCTGGCGCAGGTATCATTTAATTTAAATTCAATTCCAATTGGCTGGCTGATATTTCTGTTGTTAGCTGGCACAGGCGAGTATTTTAAACTTAACTTCAATTCGCAAAGCGGAGGCACTTGAAGAAATACTTATAGGACTCTTTCACATCTGTCTCTGCTCACAACCAATAAGGAAAAGAAATGCCTAAACTGCTGGTGGCTACATGGAAACTTTTTAACAGCGAAAGAAGAAAGTCGCCATCTTACTCTTGAGTCTGTTAGCCACTTTCACCACTCGTGATCAGCTGGCATGTGTTATGTAAAGGCAAACAACCCTAACCATTCCTGCCACACAGAACACTTTGCCTGCTTTTAGGCTGACTCGAATGTTCTGCCAAGTTTTGGACCCAAGCTACACTACAATATGCTTGTGTCAAATGCTTGCGCTACATTCATCGTATGGGTCCTTCGAGCCGGATATACTGAATACAATGATTTGTAGGAGAGATCCTTAACCAACTTGATAATTTACATTTAAAATCGATTAACTTCTCTAATTTCTTATCATTACAGTTTCACCTGAATCGATTGTCATACCGATTGTATCCTGCATCTTTGGGTTTCCCATCTTGGCATTAATTGTCATCTGTTGTCTGCGTAGACGAGCCAAGTTGGCACGCGAACGGGACAGACGGCGTAACTATGATATGCAGGACCATGCCGTCAGCCTGGTCAGATTTAGTCCAATACATAGGCTTAGTGAGTTTGAATGTTGTGATTTTTTTCTTAATCGTTTTATATTTATTTTTTTGCAGATGGAATGAACTATCTAGATCACAAATTTTACATTTACAATTTCATATATATGAATCGCACATGCTATGAGCTATTTTTTTTTTTTAAGGGTCTTGCTTAACACTGCACATTGGGTCAGTAGCATCAACAACAAATTGGAACAAAAGTTGCGAATTTCAAAAACAATAAAAAAAAAACTTAAAGATTATTGGCCCACTGTGCACTGTGTGCATATATACAACAGGGCAGGCCAAATGGAGAGGATAGAAAAATATAGCTGTCTCTCTCTGACACTCAGTGATGATGTATGGCTTAGGCAAGAATACGGGGTGAATTGCCGAGTAACTTCGGCCCCCGATGGCTATGGCTGGCCAGCCCTTGTCTTTTGCTCTCCCCCTCCTTTTCTCTCTCTCTCTCTCTCTGCAGTGATTATTTCTAACTCTTTTGTTTGTTTGCACAACATTTGAAATTCGTACAGTTTGACAGCCACTGACAAGATGCTGAGCTCAAGTTTTTGTTACCTACTTTCAAGCTGCAGCTCATGAATGTCAAAGAAAGTCTCCTGCTGCGACACACACATACACACACACACACACAATGCTCGTACGGCCACTTAATAAAAGAAGAAGAACTTCCATGTGTGTGTGTGTGTGTGTGCGTGTGAGTGAGCTATTTTACATGTGTCAAACACAGCAGGAACTGGCTGCCTGCTGCCTGCATTTTCATTTGCACAGTGGCATACCTTTGGGCGCCCTCGTTTTGCATACAAACATGCCCCTCTCTCTCTCTCTGTCTCTCTCTGTCTCCCGCCCCTTGTCCATCATAACATTTTATTGCACGCACACGCAGGCTACGTTTTCTACAACTGTAAATTTCATAGGATATGCCACTCTAGAAAGAGGGGGGAAACTTGACAACATTGTACCGCAAAAAGTCACCAAAACCATTTCCATTTACCACTTTAAAAACTGTAACTTTTGGGCCTTCCACAATTTTATGAACCATTTGACAGTTCCATTAAAAAGTTGGACACTTTTCAGCATGGTTAAACTGTCACGCTGTATATTGAGGGTTTCTAAATGAGTTTTTAACAAAACTTTTTACCATGCAATGGCCGACTGCACCAAACTTGGGAGGGGCAATTGGTTTGTCCATCGAAGATTTGATACTGTTGGTCCGGTAGGGTGGACTCAAATGAGTTCACATTAAGTGGGCACTTTTCCAAGGGCCTGGGAAACTGCCTCATGATGCTTATCTAGGCGCTACTCAGAGCTTTGAATGCTTCCTTAGCAATCGGAAGAATAGTTCAGGGATGACCTAAAGCAAGACCAAACTGTGGTCGACCTTTTTTTGTTTTAGTGTTTGATATCTTTTACTTTGACACTAAAAATTTTTCAATTAAAAGTGTCTAAGTTCGATTGACTGATCTTTGTAATCCTTGAGAAACCGTATGATTTTTTTTTAACCATTAGAACTAAACAAAATATTTTAAAAAAATTTCAGAAAATTTTAAAAATATTTAAATACTATTTTTTTAGGTGTTCCAAATGTCGTTTTCAAACAAAATGTGCAAAAAATAACATGAACTAAAAAATATTTAAAAAAAAATTTTAAAAAAACCAAAAAAAAATTTAAAAATTAAAAATATTTTTTTAATATTTTTAAGTGTTTAAAATCTTGTTTTCAAGAAAAATTTACAAAAAGAGATATAACGAATTTTATAAGGAAAAAATTTTAAATATTAAAAATTTTTTTTTTTTAACGACGAAGCTCTCAAATATTTTAGAAGCTCTCAAAATAAAAACCTTATTAACTTTCAAAAATATTTATAGTTTTTTTTTTTTAAAGTGCAGAGCTCTCAAAAAACTGTCAACACTTTTAGCGTGTCTCTAAAAAAACTATTCTGTTACATTCCCAACGCTCAACCAAAGAGCACGTTTTTTGTTTCTGTTTTGCTCACATCTTTCACTGACCGTTTTGCCGAGAGCGCAGACTTCCAAAGTGTCTTCTGCGTATGTACATTGGATTTTTTTTTTGCCTTTTTTTTGGCATAAACTGTAGTTGTTAAGATATTGACCCCAAATTTGGTTTATACGCATATTTTGGACCCCAAAGACGACTTGCAATTGAAGACTTGAAGGATTCACTCAATTTAGACCAATATTTTATATAGCTGCCATATAACCGATCTGGCAGATTTGCTCCAACCTTGTGGTTTATTATGCTACTGAACTGAAATTTAGTTTTTGCTTCTAATACGACTTACAAAATCGGGTTCGACTTGGGCCATTACTTCATATAGCTCCCATATAGCCGATCTGGCCGATTTGAGCTAACTTTGTTGGTTTTTACGCTATTGAACTGAATTTTAGTTTGAACATGTATTTTAAGCTCCTTAAGCGACTTATTGAACTTTGTTCAATTCGACATACTATTTCATATAGCTGCCATATAACCGATCTGGACGATTTGCCTCAACTAAGTTGGTTTTGAAGATATTGAAGTGAAATTCGGTTTGAACACGTATTTTAAGCTTTTTTAGCGATTTATCGAAAATGGTTCGATTCGGCATAATATTTCATATAGCTGCCATATAACTGATCTGTCCGATTGGCTCCAACTTTGTGGTATTTTACGCTATTGAGCTGAAATTCGGTTTTTACTTTTATTTTTAGCTCTAAATACGACTTACAAAACTGTTTTGTGTTTGACGCTACCAAGCAAAAAATTTTTTTTATCTCTTTCTCATGTAATATTTTCAACTTAAGCACGAACTCAGCTGCAATAAAGCCGATTTTCTCGAAAAGTCGCACATTGTAGCAAGAAGTGTTAGTTACTCATAAGTCAGGAAAGTTTCGCTAACCGTACCGTTTTACTTTGGGGGGTTTTGGATCGAAAGAACACCGGAAAATATTGGTTCTGATATTTTCGCATAAATAAATCAAGTGTGTGAAATGAAAATATATAATATTGAGTCGCAGATTTTGTTTACCGTCTTTTTGGCAGTGCTCTGCTGCTGTCCCACTGTGCACTGATCTCAAACTACTCCACTCTCGGTGCTCGCTTTCGGTTGCACGATTTTCATGCACGTTACCACCACATTCATTCATTTCACCTACACACACTGCTCCTACTTGCTACTCACCTTTACTTTTTGCCCGCCCACAGATTACCGATCGTCGCGAGCTATCAGTCTACGTCCTGAACGAAGCCTAAGCCAGGGTTTCACCTCGCTGGAATTGGACACGGTGCTGGAAGAGCGCTGCAGCGATGTGGAACAAACACAAACCGAAATCCTAAATCCCGAGTCGCCCTTGGATACCAACTCCTACAAGATGTCCTTCTCTTCGAGCTAACAGTTAGCAACGCAACAGCCAAAGACGTTGCCGCCAACGCTGGACGATCCCGTGTCCAGTGCACAGCTGCTGCAGCCACCGCAGCTACGAAAGACGGCGAGTGTAAGAGAATCTTCGCTGGATGCCAATACCCTGGCCAAGCGACGAAGTCGCCTGCAGGAGTTACGTGCCAGCAGCAGCAGCAGCGGCGGCGGCGGCAGTCAGAGCACCGAGGCAGCGGTGGCATTTACCAAGCGTGAATCCAAAAGGGATCGTCGTCGTGGCGCCGCCGCCGCCGCCACAGAAGCAACACAAGCGACAGCGACCGTCATGCGCAAATCGCATTCCCTGGACGCTGCCGAGAGTTTTTCCTTGGCCAGCATTCAGGCACCATTGTGGGTCACACTCACAAATGCACGCACCATCGAGGAGCTGGCCCAGCAGAAACTGTAGATTCGGCGTTGTTAACCATTTAGTGAATACCCCCCACCCCGCCCCCAAACTACATTCGAAACCCACCTGGTTTTCACCAGCCTAGCTAATTCCACCTTGTAAATGTTTAGAGAGAGACAAAAAAATATAAAAAAAAATGTTATTAAACAATGTTTGCGCCATTAACTAACAATTAAAACACTAAAGACCAACCAAAAAAATAGTCAACCAAAAAAAAATAAACTAAATTTATGTGAAATTGCCGTTTTCTTTGGGAAACTTCTTCACTTAAATTGTGTGGTAAGTACGCACAGGCTACTTTAGCAACAGCAACCCGCAATGGTCGAATACATAGCGCTTTTCAGGCGCTGGCCAGCGGTCTATGAAGTAGGTCAGAGCTGTTTGGCGTCCCTTTATTTTCGCACACCAATACACTCTAACCTTTTGGCGTCGCCTCTTGTTGCCCAGGATTGCAGGATGATTTCAGTAGAATCAGAGAATCTTTAGAACTATTTTCCGTTCAACTGGAAACAGAATAGCTCAAAATATTTACATCTGTTGCCCTTTCCGAATTCGATGGTTAAGCAATCTGAATAGCGACAGCGACTGATCTAGAGCAGGCATACCTTTTGAGTTTGGGAGCAGACCAACAACAACAACAAAAAAAACAACCGTTATCAGCAAGTTGGGCGATCGACCAAAACGTCAAATAGTTGCTTCAAATTTTTGGTGCACAAACATCGACAAAGGCTACTTGGCTAATGATTGTGAGCAAACTATTTGGTGGTCCCACTTAAGGCAAACAGAATGTATTTAGAAATATATGTGCAAATTATTTGCGTTAGGGACCTTACCTTTATACCTGTTGCTTAACCTTCCATCATGGTAACAAGTCTTTCCGACAAGGATGATAACTTCGCATTTGAAGGAGGCCCACCACCAGTTTGGCATTTGACCCCTCTGCTTTGCCAGCTCAGACTTTGACCTGCGCTTCAATATAAAAAAATAGAGGACAGCTAGCTTCGGCTCGACCGAAGTTTATATACCTTTGCAGCTTGAATAATTTATAGAATTTAAGTTTTCAAATGATTTTCGTCGAACATTCAAAGCTGAGCTATTTCCCAAACTTAGCAACAGATGGCGCCACTACTTTGACCATACGAGGTTTTAATGTGTAACTAACTTTATTGAATGTAACTCAAGCTAACAATTATTGTTCGATTGTAAAGCGCGATGCTGCCGCCAGCCGCCTTGGCGGGAGCCCAGCCAGAAACTCAGCGCCAGGGATGGCGCGTGTTGTCGTTCTGCTATCGCGTCAGGGATGGTGCTCGATAAATGGTGTGACCAGAGGTGGCCAGGGCTGCCACAGTACTCCCCCTCCAGAGACCATATGGGAACGAATGATCAAGTTTTGAGTATAGCTGGGATGAATGTATGTCCGGGGTGAGCATCTACAGGATCTGCACAAGTCCCAATTTG
Organism: Lordiphosa magnipectinata; assembly: GCA_037044535.1. NCBI lineage: Eukaryota > Metazoa > Arthropoda > Insecta > Diptera > Drosophilidae > Lordiphosa > Lordiphosa magnipectinata. The sequence goes on from JBAMBO010003964.1 coordinate 22,456, forward strand.
GAGGAATGCTTGCGTATACTTCTCGCTGTGATGTTTGTGTCGTAGTTGAGTCGATGGTAACCTCGCGTTGAGGCCGTTGCTTCGAGTGGTGGTCGACAAGCAAGTTCGCCCAAGCTGGGTTGAGGTTGCCTCGCGTTGAGGTCGTTGCTTCGATTGTGGGTCGATAAGCAAGATCGTTCGATCAGAGTTGAAGTTGCCAAGTCAATAGTACTGGGTATTGTACCCCGAGTAGAGACTTTAGATTGCCACACGTTGTGGACTTTCGTGGTGCCTCTCGTTAAGGACTTTCGTGGTGCGATCGAGAACTTGTAGATAGACTCAGGCTGGCATCAATTGCCAAACAAAGAGCGTCTCGAGTTGAAGCATGTTGCTAGTGGTCGGTCAGGTAAGCGGATCGCTGTGCATGAACATCGGCGATGATGAAAGATGCGATGAAGATCCGAATTCAGCTGCGCGACGTACTTCCATAAGTATGATCGATCGTCTGGCAGGCTACGTACAATGTAAGATCTAAAAAATTGGTCGATTACTTGACCAACGTGAGATCGGTTACATGTAGTTGAAGAGTCGGTTGGGCGCGCGTAAATAGTAGGCGCGAGCAGCGGTGAAGGGCAGGCTGGGCGATAGACGTTTTCGTGGGCAGCGATTGGTGGACAGCCTGGGCTGCAGCAGGATGTGAACGGTTGGACGTGCAGGACCGGGCGACAGACAGGAGGTCGGTGGACAATTTGCGTGGACAGCGGTCGGTTTCATTTGCACAAAAAATTGCTGTTTTTTTTTGTGTGTATTCGCTGGGAGATACTGTCTGTGTGTGTGAACTTTGCCGGCGACGCGCCAAAATTCGTGATTGTATGCTGCGGACGCCGTGAGCATGTGTGTATGTGTGTGCCGCCCTGTCGCGGCCGCGACTGGCGTCCGTCCCGGCGTTTCTCGTGTGTGTGTTTGTGCGTAAGCGTTGCCGGCGCCTGTCATGTGTGTGACAAAATGCCCAAAAAACATCGAGATGGCTCCGTTGCCGCTGGTGAGGATCTGGCTGCCTGCTGTTGATGATTTGGGTGTGTTGCTGTTGTTGAGTTTCTGGCTGGCTGTTGTATAGTTAACTTTAGTTAACTTAATACTGTTTGAATTTGCTGATCGAAAGCTGCATGTCGAAATGAATCGCGTCACTGTATGGGTGTGTGAGTACGGGCTGCGTCCCAGAGCAGGCTGCTTGCCTGTGAGTGTGTGTATGTGTGCGTGTGAATTTCGTCAGAGGTTGAAATTAATTTGTTTAACACACTGCTATGAATTTGTTTTGTTTATTGTTAGTGTTCTTTAACTTAGTCGGGGGTCACCACTTTCGTTAAGAAGTTTGATGTGTAACTAACTTTATTGAATATAACTTAAGCTAACAATTATCGCCAAGTCGAACGGAGCGATGCGGAACCGAAAACCGTTTACCGTTATTAATGGAACCGATAGCACCGGAACGAAACCGAATCGTTGGTACCGGTACAGTTTCAGTTTTCTTATCTTTGCAGAGCGCATCGTAGATTTGGTAACGAGTTGGAGCTCAACCTACAGGATGCTTAAATATTTGCAGCGGACGACATTTTCAACATTTGCGCCAGTTTTACGGCTGCAGATAACGACTTTCTTTTGCACCGGGAATTGTGGGACTTATTTCGCGAAATTATACGCATATTAGAACCAGCGGAGGTGGCCACACCTCAAGCCGAATCTCTTGCCGAAAATCTTGTTTTGGGTGATTTTAATTCCATTTGGATACACTGCAAATCGGAATTATACAAAAATTCGTCGACTCTAGCAAAACAGCTACTGGATTCCATTCAGACTTTTCTCACACTTTAACGTGTTGGAAACCATGAAAACATTCTTAACTGGTGGTCAGAGTCCTCCACAAAGTTCCCAGAATTGTATGATGTGTGATTAAATGTGAAACCATTAATTTTGTGTTGATTCGTTTTATTACACAGGAATAAAATGATTTAGATTTATCTCAGAATTTAATTTTTCCAATATTAAAAAAACGTAGTACTTATACTGGTAATACCAGTATACCGAAATAAAAATCCGGGTACCGTATCGAAACCGAAAACCGAAATTAATTGAAACTCGAAATATAACCTTCAACGGAAACATTCATTTCAGGCATTAAGCCCTGATAGGTACTAAGACATATTACGTCTTTTGCCATGGTACAACAAAAACTCGTACATAGAAAGGGATTTGGAAATAGCAAATATAGATAATGCTATTAAAAGTATAGCGTACAATTTATATAACCAAACTGAGGGGTCATTATTGGAAGATATATAGTAGGCCTCTAGAAAGTACAATTCATAGTTGTAAGAGAGTTAGGACGCTAGATTTACCTAACATATACATAATAATACTGTTCGGTAAATGAAACATACTTTGTCAAGGCTATATTCTAGAAACTAGAATAATTATAAAGTGATCTAGCCCAGTATTGTGGCGAGAATTCCACTTTACCTACATTATCTAGCTGGGTAATGCATTTGTTTAAATAGTTTTGAAAAGGATTCGACGTTTCTCTATATTGTGTAGCACATGAAGCATTTCATTTCATTTGATTCGAAACCCTTGTACAAGCAACATCAAAAATTTTAGCGTACATTTCAAAATATTTTTTTTGGTGTGTTGACATTTCAACATGAGCAACAAGCAAACGAACAAATGCCTCGTGAGAGAACAAAAAGCCAAACACACGCATCGTATGAGAGCAAGCCACCGAGCGGGCTATTTATAGAACACAGTTTGGACTTCCAGCCTCCCTTGTGGGTTCGATAAACTCTCGCGCATGCGAAAAGGCACTTTTGGTTGCGCTAACTTGTAATTATAGTATCATGTAGTTCTATCTAAGCTACGAAAGCGAACAGTTGAAAATAAATATATTGAAAATTCAAATTGTTACACGATTCAAATTATGATAATTTATAGCTTATCAAAATCGGCCGTATGCCAATCGAGTGAGGCCAATCTTTTGACTCATTCCGATTCCCTCGAAAGTACAAGAAGGGCGACTTAACATTGAGTGGGGGGTCAATGTTAGTTTAATTGTTTAAAGTGCTGTCCCAAGAAGCAAAAATATGAAGGGTTTAAAGTGCTGTCCCAAGAAGCAAAAATATGAAGGCAAGCGCATTTTTGTCATTTAGAAAAATAAGATTTATCTAATTAATATGTTAAACCTGGCGAATCGCCACAATCCACAATATAACATAATGGGGCACGTAGATGAAGAGCTAATATGTCCCATATGCGCAGATGTTTTGGCAAAAGATAAATTTATAAAATTATTGCAATTTAAAAGGCAAAAAGAAAAGATTAAAAAAATTGTTGGCAGGCGCCGATGTCCCACTTGAAGCGTTGTGCACTGCACAAGCTCCACAGAGAGACTGAATATTGTTTTTGGCAAAGCCAAACATTACAGCTCGGTTAGAGTGACCAGCACACAGATAGTTTAAAAATACCACGAACTTTAAATGTTGGCGTCTGGTCACACTAGACGTATGTGGCGGGCCATTTAAAAGTTTCTGAATTTTACATAGCAGCTAAGGAAGGGGCCAATTGGCATCACCAAAACGACTAATGATGCGATTATTAATCGGCTTGTATGGCAAGTGTCAGCAACTTTTCGCACACTTTCGCATTCCAAAAAAAAAAAAAATGGAGGAAAGCTAACTTCGGCTCGACCGAAGTTTATATACCCTTGTGGCTTGTTTAATTTATATAAATTAAGGTTTTAAATGTTTTTCGTCGAACATTCTTAGCTGAGTTATTTTCTAAACTCAGCAATAGATGGCGCCACTACTTTGACCGTTTGTTATATGGCAGCTATACGATATATTCATCAGATTTGGATCAAACTTCCCAAAATTGTGTGGAAACCGATAATATTCATAACGAAAAGCCGTCTCTAAGCTACCATTGAAAACAAAAAAGTTTTTCTCACTAGAACTACTTTTCCAACCGATCGTTCCTATGGCAGCTATATGCTATAGTCATCCGATTTGAATCAAACGTGGCAGAATTGTGTGGTAGCATATAGTATTGATCAGTAACAAGTTTGAGAGCGATAGCATTGAAAACAAAAAAGTTTTTCCTACTAAGACTTTTTCTCTGAACTAGCTTTTGTATGACAGCTATACTATATAGTTGTCCGATTTTCATTAAATTTAGTGGAATTATGTAAAATCATAGAAAGCTGTAAATTGCGAGGTTTGGGGGCGTTTGCATTGAAAACAAAAAAGTTTTTCTCACAAAAACTAGTTTTTTGACCGATCGTTCCTATGGCAGCTATGTGCTATAGTCATTCGATCCGGCCGGTTCCGACAAATGTGCAGCGTATTTGTACCAAAAGGCTTTGTGCAAAGTTTTGTTACGATAGCTTTTAAACTGACGGAGCAGATAGCATAGAAACAGACGGACGGACAGACGGACATGGCTAAATGAACTCAGCTCGTCAAGCTGATCAAGAATATATATATACTTTATGTGGTCGGAGATGCTTCCTTCTATGCGTTACAAACATCTAGACAATTTTAATATAAAAATATATAAAAATATTCCTCGATGGGCCGCGAATGAACCTTTGGCTGAGATACAAAAAAAAACGAGGAGAAGGCCAAGCTAACTTCGTCTGTGCCGAAGTATTTATACCTTGCAAATGCTGTTTTTGAAATGTCAGAGTTTACAAATTTTTTAACTAAAACCCATTTTCCGACAGATAAACATCTGATTTCGACCAAATTCCGCGAAAAAAAAGTGGCTTCAAAATAAAGAGCAAGAAATATATTGGTTCTTACTGTGAGAGCTCTTTGAGATTATAGTGAAATTTAAAGCAATTAAAACAATATTAAATCAAACTAATATTAAAGAAACTAAAACTGAATCGTCAACAGAAAGGTGCTTACTTTATTATTTAATAAATTTAATGTTTTTAGTTTGTTGAGTTCTTTTATAAAAATTTATGTTTTGTCGGTACGACTTTTTTGTGTGCCATGGTCCATGTGATATAAATTCAGCTAAAGTAATAGTGATGATCCCCCCTGATTCCCCCAATTAGACTTATTTGATAACATTGGTCAACCTTCTAAGATTCTAAAACTACAAAGTTTAGCTGCCGGAAAGTGCCGGAAGTTGTGTTATATCCCAAAGCCTAGCTTGTTTTTTTTGCTATTTGTTACTGCGGTGCAACTGTTACATTCCTGGTCTCTGTTGTTGCGGTGTTTGATTCTTTTTTGAGTGTTCCATCAAAGCACAAGTCAATTCGACTTAAATATGTATTTTATTTACTGGACTTACTTTAAAATCTGAAATTGCAGCGATAGTATAGTATGTTTTATTATGAATTTGATTTTTTTTTTTGAGGATTTATCAATTAATTTTATTTTTTTATTTTGTTTATGTTAAGTGAAGGCTTTACAAAAAGACTTATACAAAAACTAACATAACAAAACAAAATAAATAAAAATTGAATCACAAATAAAAAATTTTAATATAACTTCTTTCTTAGACTTGGTAAAATTGTATGGTAGGGGTGGGAGTGCGAGATTTTAGTCCCGATCATTATATTAGATCACAATAAACAAAGTTTCAAGTCGATATATCTACGGAAAGTATTTTTGGCCGAAGTCTCCATACAAGCTGGCCCACTGTGCGATCGGTCCTATTGCAACCATAAGATATAGTCACCCGATGTCGTTCAACTTTTTCTTACTAACACCCATTTTCCGACCGAAGGTTCCTATGACAGCTATAAGATATAGTCATCCGATCTTGACCAAAATTTGCAAATCTGTTTGAAAGCATATAATATTAATAATGGCCGAGATAAGGGCCGCTAACATTGAAAACAATAAAGTTTTTCTCACTAAGACCCATTTTTTGACCGATGGTTCAGACATATTAGGCAATAAAAAGAAGACTCTGTGCAAAATTTTCGCTAGCTTCAAAACTGAGAGACTAGTTTGCGTAGAAACAGACGGACAGACGGACGGACAAAGCTCAATCGACTCAGCTCGTCGCCCTGATCAAGAATGTATATAGTTTATGGGATCGGAAATGAATTTTTCTATGCGTTGCAGACTTCTGGGCAAAATTATAATACCCTTTCCAAGGGTATAAAAATATTCCTCAATGAACCGCGATTTATAATTAGGGTATTCACCAGCCCTCGTAAAAGCGTAAACAAAACACATAGGACAAATTATTACCAACTTTTTGCTGCCTTGGGGTTTAAAAAATCAGCGTAAAAGCGTAAAAGTGTAAAGATTTGAAGTGTTGTGAAATTATTCAAAGTATCAACAAAAAACACTTGGTATAGAGCGATTTCAAGAAAAATCAAATTAATTGTCCGTTTGCTGCATCTGGCCAGTAAATAAATTGACACATTTTCCACAAAATAGCTTCATACACTCTCTAACAAGACCTAGAAATAGTTGCAATACTCCATATTGATTTTTTTTCTTTTGACGACTCCAAACCAAAAACTGCAATCTTTAACTCAAGTGCCATTCGGGGTCGAAATACGGAACGGTAATATTTATTGACTCTTCGTGACTCGGAGCATTTGGAGAAAGCGACCATCATTGAAAAATGGCAGCACATTGGTTCGCCAGTTGATTGATTTGGTCACACAGAACTTGGTTCCTCGCCGACAGCATGCAATTGCAGTAAGATTCTCTATAAGCTCGTCCATCACTCCATCGACAGCATCATGGTCCATATTTAAAGATTTATTATGTGTATTCTTATTTCTTCATGCTAGTATTTAGCTTGATTCGCATTCTATTTCATGAAGCGCTAGGTCTATTTTTCGCTTAATCAGTGCTTCTTGTACACTTTCTCTTGGCATTTTTATTTTGATTTATATTTACGTATCAAACTTTCAGCTAAATTCACAGCCTGTCAAAAACAGCTGATTTACGCCAAAAATTTAGAGGTTAAACAGAAGAGGCGCTCAATAGCTGCGTCGCTTAAATTTACACAATTACACTTTTACGCGGTCTGGTGAATACCCTAAATGATTTTTCATGAAGTTATGATTTGGGAGTCATCCATGGTTCCTTTTGATGTTTGCGCTTTCTCCATACAATGTGCAAATACATATGTTTGATCACAGATTCTTTTCAAAATAAGTTTGGGCTCAAGTGCCCGACTTTTCCTAGTCTCTAGGGTCTGGGTCGAGCAAGCTGTGCACAATTTGTTTAGAGGAAATTGTTGCACTTTTGCCCAAGTGCCCAACAAAGTGAATACCCTAAATATGTTTTAGTCTCGTTTTTGTTTTTTTATTTAAATTATCTTGTATACATAATCAGAGCTTAAAATACAAATTTCATTTCATTATCAAAATACATTGTTATACAATTTTCTTAGTTGTTGGTTTTTTTTTCGCTTTTTCTGTTCTTGTTTCATTTCATATTATAAGGTTGTTATATATCGGTTTTTCGTGTTTGTTTTTAGTTTTTAGTTCTTAGTTTTTCATTTGAATGCTTTTCTTTTGTTTAAATGTTTTCATGTTACTTCCTTATTTAATTGTTAATGTTAAATGTAAAATTCATGCACACCTCCAATAATTAATAATTAATAGAAAAAAATACTAACAAAAAGAAGAGGTCATCTTGGGTATATATCCACATAAATATAAATACGTATGCAAGTATTTTTTGGGTTGGATAAAAAAACAAAAAGTCAGTTGAAGTGAACCAACTGAACCAAAAAGGGGGGTGGGGGGAGAGCATCAAATAAACCAACTTCTATATGTAAATCGAGTATAATACAAATTTAAAAAAAAAAGAATCATAATACACATTAATCCAAGCCATACACTGAAAAAAAAAATAAACAAAAAAACACGCACAGATTTTGAATTAAAAAAAAAACAAAAATAAAACAAATTGAGCTACAAAAACAAATTGCAAGCACTTCTGCCCCGCGTCTTGTGTGTGTGTGTGTGTGTGTGTGTGAGGGGTTTGGGATTGAGGGGGGGGCCTGAGCAATTCAAATTTGTTTATAATCAGGCTAATAAGCACTGACCATCTAGGAAGAACACACTCTAAATACCATTTTTATACTTGGATCGTCTTTTCTTTTTTCTTTTTCTCTTTTTTTTTTGAGGGAGAGGGTTGGTTTGGAAGTATTAGTCGAGTTTGCCAATTTTCTTCCCTTCTTTGTCTTTTTCTTCAAGTTTTAACCATTAAAGTTGAAAGAAATATCATCATAAGCTTAAGTTTACAATCTATTCACGCTTGCTTTCTGTTGTTGTTCTTTGTTAGTAAATGTTGTTGCTGCTGTTCTTGTTGTTGTTGTTGTGGTTGGGTTGATTTACATATGTATCGTGGCAGCCGTATAACGCGCCTCTCCACGCCTCCAAGACCACTGGCTGGGACGGAACTGTATGAATTAGAAAGAGATGGCCACACATAAGTATAAGTATAACAATAACAACAAACATATGGCAAAAGTTTTCAAACCTGATGCAAATGCTTGGACTGCATGTGTTAAAGAACAAATTTATGTTTCAAGTGTGTGTTTTCTTTTTTTATACAAAGTCTCCACTTTCTTCATCTTACCTGTATGAGCAGCTGGCCGCTCTTTGTGTGCGGATTGCGATAGGCATAGAAGAGCCAAAGCGTGACGGCAAACACCAAACAAATGGGCACCATAAAGCCAAAGGCCACGCCCACACTTTTACTATCCGCCTCCGCTCTGGACAATTCCATTTCCAAGTGTTCGTGATTCTTGTGATTGCTGTTGCTATCTTCGCCACCGTCGGCTGTCGATGTGCGTGGTGAGCGTGTGCTGCTGCTGCCACTGCCGCTGTTTGTTGGCTCTGTCATCGGCGACGCTGTGGCCGCCGTACTTGGTGTCGACAACTGTACACCATTATGCTCTTGGGCCGCATTGTTACCCTTTGCACCCAATGCGGGACATTTTTCTACCGTGCGATGGGCAGCATCGATGCAGCCTGAAAAGAGAGGGGGGACAAAAAATGAGTAAGCTTTTGCATAAAGTGGGGGAGGATTGGAGTATCATTAACTCAATTCTAGCAGAAATCACAGCTCAGCTGTGTTCTTTTCTAATTACACGGGTTTCTATATACACACGGTTACTATTTACATTGTCAGTATGGGTTTATCTGACCATTTAGATACCTAGACAGTGTTTGCCAACTTTTGCCGAGAAAAAAAAACTCAATTTTCGACGGGACGGAGAGGGAAAAAATGCTCATTGCTTTTCTTATTACTTATGCATCATCAGAGTGATGAAGTTTCTCGTCCTCATCCTTGTCGTAGGCCTCAGTTGTGCCTATTAGCTTTAGGTTACGGGGAAGGACCTTATAATCGACCCAGCATTTCGCATGTCGTATCGGTAACTACCAGGGTTCGGAATTGCTCGCGAGCGAGCCTCACTAAAATCCAATATCTGATACATAATATTAAGTTGCAAGCCCAAAAAAATTTTCGCAACCTTCGTTTTGCTGGTTCGAACCAAACTTTACCAACGGTTAAGGTTCGGCAATTTGAGGTTCGAGGTTTTTGGTCGTTGGTTTTGGTTCGAACCTTGGGTCGTTGCACGTTTTTCCCAATATATTTAAAATTACAATACAATACGTATACACTTGACGCCTAGATACATTGTTATTTATTCAGAGGTAGGTTTAACAATGTTCAGTTAAACACTAATTAAAAATTAATCCAAATTAAAATCCAGCTAATAGCAAACTCTGACCCGGTGGGACTAATTTATTGGCCAATGCCAGCTATGGTCCAACTCACAGCATAAGTGGTCAGAGTGCGCACTAGCCGTGGAATGAATGTTTTAGTTGAGGAATGACATTAAAGAGTTCTTAACGTCTATAATAGAGCCATCTATAGAAAATAGGTGATAGTACTCGTTGTAAGCAAGGCACAGGCAACGGAAGGGGTCTCGATGAGCATAGTTCGTCAGGCGGGGCGGAAGGTAGATTGGTGTGTAGTGTCGAGATGCTCTAAGTGGCACTGACAAATTAATTAGAGATAAAAGAGCAATGGAGTCAATCTCGCCAGCCAAAAGCTTGTGGATGAAAATAACAGAATGACAGATTCTTCTGGATTTAAGTGACGGGAGGTCAATTAGGCGCAATCTCTGTTCATAGGGGGGTAGATGGATGGTGGTGTCCCAGCTTAGGCCACGAAGGGCAAAAATCAGAAACTGTTTCTGAACTGATTCGATTTGATCCTGGTAAGTCAGGTAATGCGGTGACCAGAGGCATGAACAATATTCCAGATTTGGTCGGACCAGTGATGAGTAAAGGAGTTTGGTGGTGTAGGGATCATTAAATTCCTTTGACCATCTCTTGATAAATCCAAGGACGCTTTTTGCCTTGTTGCAAATCACGGAAATATGACTGTTAAAACTCAGATTGGGTTCGAAAAATATACCCAAATCATTGACCTTGTATATGCGAACTAGTGGTTCGCCATTAATGGTGTATTCGTAGAGATACGGCTTAGTTCTGTGAAAAGTCATAATATTGCACTTTGCAATATTAAGGGGAAGACGATTCAGGTGGCACCAAGCACTCAGAGCATTTAAGTCACTTTGTAGTAGAAGTGGAGAAACTGGATCGTTAAATGACGCGCAAAGCTTGAGATCATCAGCGTACATAAGGGCAGTTGAATAGGAAAGAACTTGCGGGATGTCGTTAATGAATAGGTTGAATAACAATGGACCAAGATGACTGCCCTGTGGAACTCCAGAAGTGACGTGAACGATTTCGGATACAGCAGACTTAAAACGCACACGTTGAAACCGATTGGAAAGGTATGATCTGACCCAGCGGAGAAAGTTGGATGGAAGACCTACTAAACATAATTTATGTAGAAGTAAATTGTGATTCACTGAATCAAAGGCTTTGCTAAAATCCGTGTAGACGACATCAATTTGTCTACGATGAAGAAATCCCTGATTTACTATTGAAGAAAATTCGAGTAGGTTAGTGGAAACTGAGCGTCGGCGTATAAAACCGTGCTGGGATGGACTTAGGATGGGTTGGCAAAAATGTTGTAGTTGGGAAGTAATTATATGCTCGAATAGTTAAGGAATTGCAGAAAGCTTACAGATTCCTCTGTAGTTGGCTATATCGGACCTGGACCCTTTTTTATGAATTGGAATAATAAACGATTCCTTCCATAATAGGGGGAAATCACCAAGCTCAAGGGATAGATTAAACAGCTTTAGAAGGGGATCGCAAAGGAAATCAGCGCAATATTTAAGGACGCAGCTAGGGACATTGTCTGGTCCAGGTGAAAATGACGGCTTAAGTGCCTTTAAATTAGATAGAATACAACTATGATCCATTATAGGAGGGTGAATGCAGTTAGAGCGACTAATATGGTGAGGGTAAATTTGAGAAACATCGTATTTCGTATCCGGACGAGCATAGCAAAGTTGGAAAAAAGAGGCAAATAGGCTGGATATGTCACAATCATTCTCAGCATTGGCATTATTGAAATGAAGTGAAGGGGGGAATTGTGAGAACTCATAGAACTTTTTGGGGTCATTATGAAAGTCCTGCTTACACCTGAGTAGGTAATTGCTATAACAATCCTCATTATGCTATTCAAATTCAGAACGAGCCACCTCATATTTGGCGAAGTCAGTCCGCGATCCAGAGCCGAGTTAGTCCGCATTTACACGGTGAAGCAAACTTCATGAAGTTTTTGTTTGTAGGGAAGAGGTGTAGGGGACAGTCGAAGCAGAGAAAGCTTCATTGCAAGCTGGCAATGAAGTTTTTCGATATGTATATGTATAAGATGAAAAATTTGTGCCAGTTTTCTCTGATTTAGTGTCTGTTTATGTTCTGCACCAAAGGTAGAAACAATATTTATGCAAATGTATGTAATCGACAAAACAAAGCATCTCTGGCCCTATAAAGTCTGTTCCCATTTCCGAGTGAATTTGAAAAGTAAAACGATTGGAATTCCAAATCGTTTTCATTATGATGTTCCCGTTTCTGAATGAAATAGAAATCGATTTTCTTTCTCAGCGACTATAAGAGATAGAGGTGTCCTATCACCACTCCTATTTAATTTCTACATCTCTACGATCCCGCCTCCCCCCCCCCCTGACCACAAGCTGATAAGCTATGCTGATGACTGCACCATCCTAGAATCGGATCGGGACCATCAAAAGGTAAAAGTTCCGAGTCTAAACTCCTACCTCCCAATAGTAACAGCATTCTTTTTAGCACGTAACCTCACTATCTCGCCTAAGAAGTCCACGTCCACCATTTTCAACACCTGGACAAAGATAATGAACAACCAGTTCGACGTCACCGTGAATGGAGTAAAGATTCCCACAACTAAATACCCAAAGATATTGCGGGTGACGTTAAACAATCTCTTCTTCTTCGGCAAACACGCAAAGATAAGAGAGAGAGAGAGAGGAATCGGGCACTTAAGGCCATCTCAAGAAGCTCAACCCTGATGACCAAAAGATATTAAGCTAATCTCATATACGAATGACTGTTCTATAATCGTAACTGGGAGAAACATCAAAGATTTAGAACAGAGAATAAACTTATATCTCTGCCCAGCCTCAACGAATTAGTGAATCACAATAAACTCTTGACGCAGCAATACCTCATCTTGTGTTAACTGGAGTCCCACCCAAACCATACCTACACCTCGGAGAGCATGCAATGCAGGAAAACTCCCGTCCCAAAAGACCAAAGAGTCTAAATGTCGGCTATTAAACCTCTCCCCAGAACAGAAACGCCCACAGCCACTACCTGTGCAGAGGCAAGAAATGCTGCACACACTTAATACAGTCGCCAGTACCTTAGCGATGTATTTAGATAACATTGCCCTTGGAGGCAGATCATTAACCCCCGAAAAGGAAACGCTACCCAGACATATCAGATCCACTCTGGCCCAACTAAGCTCTGGGCGCAGCAGCTTCCTCAGTAACTATCTGGCCCGTATAAGCAAAACACCTTTTCAAATGCCCCCTAAAACATACTTTCCTCACTACTCTGAAATGGTACCCTTCCAAGTATGGTTTCAGCCTTCGGATTGCCCAAACTATTGCCAAGCATTCTTTCTCTGTGGCAGAGTAGTTTTTCTCCGCTTGGTTAAGCGTTCTACTTGAGTATGATAATACCTTTTCGCCTTCCTCTGTTTCTTGTGTTAGAATGGCCCCAATACCATAGTCGCTCGCATCTGTCTGTAGTCCCTAGTCACTATAGACCTTTGGACCCTTCCGATCGAGGTAGCTTCTTGTCCTCGAACTGGACAAAGAATAGTTGCAACAACATCTTTCTAACCCTTACCCTCCCCTGTTCGTTTTTGTTCTTTTTCAGCCGTTACAACAACAACAACAACCAGTCAGCCACTGAAGCTCTGAACGTAAATGAAGAAATCCACAGGCAGACAGTCGAGACCAGAGTCGAAACAGAGAAACTGCTGCCTCGGATCACACGCACAACTCTTGCCCAGCTCAAATCAGGGTAGTGCATGCTTCCCAAATAGCTACCACGCCAGAATAAACCCTGAGGTTGTAGATGAGTGGCCTGACTGTAAAGGATGCCCGCATGATACTCGCCATCTATTCGACTACCCAAATGCTCCCACCAATCACACGCCAGTAGACCTACTGCGCTACCTTTTTGGGGCTAGACCCCGGCGATTCAACATCCTCTCTAACTCTTGTATAGTCCCACTCTCTATATCATCCCATTTCATATCTCTATCTATCCACCTCTAACATTTTTTCTTTCTCTTACGTACAACCCGAACAACTGTAAGAGATAGACACAAATTTTTGCATGTACAATGTACATAGGTGTATATCGTACCCAGATCAAGTTTGTTTCAAATTTTGAAATTTGAAAATAATATATATCTCACTTCTGATGTTGGGTTTACGTCTTTTTGATCCATCTTTGGGTATACGTGTGCTTGATTTACCTTGATTTGATAATAATTTGAGCAGGTGTTACAATCTTTAACGAGTTCCCAAATTGAGAGCCCAATTTTTGAGAACCTTTTCAATTGTTTCGGCACGTATGTCTGCAATATCAACTCGAATCTCGTTCTTCAACTCATCAATTGTTTCAAGATTGTTTGCATAACATTTGTCCTTGACCGCTCCCCAATGATAATAGTCTAACGGTGTCAGATCACAGCTTCTTGGCGGCCAATTCAAATCTCCATATTTGCTGATTAATCGATTTTCGAAGATAGGGCTTAGAAGATCGATTGTGGCGTGCGCTGTGTGATACGTAGCGTCGTCTTGTTGAAACCAAATATCGTCCAAGTCTTCCGCTTCAATTTCCTTGAAGAACCAATTCACGGTCACGGTGGCTCCTTCTTCATTTTCAAAGAAAAATGTACCAATGATGCCTCGAGACCAAAATCCGCACCAAACAGTGACATGAGGTGGGTGCATTGGTTTCTCGACGACGATATGTGGATTTTCTGTGCCCCAAATGCGACAATTTTGTTTATCAACATAACCACCGAGGTGGAAATGGGCTTCATCCGAAATAATGATTTTTCGTTCAAATTCACCATCTTCGGCCAAACGATCTTCGATGGTCAATTGGCTTTAGCTGCTGCACTAATTCAACTTTGTATGGCTTCATGGCAAGGTCTTTATGCAAAATTCGCATCAAAGAGGTGCGCGAAATGTCCAATTGTTGAGATCGACGGTTGTTCACGCACATTTTCAGCAACCGCAGCAATGTTTCGGGTTGGTTTATCCACCAACATTCCAGTTTCACGAACTCGCTTCACTTTGGGCGAACCGCTGGAACATAGCCATGAACCGTTCAAAAAGCCAACACTGCACCTTCGCTACGAGACGCGGGAAAGTTGCTCGAGTGCGACTTCTAGGGTCAAGAGTTTCATATTTGAAAGCTGCGTTTAAATATCTTGGTGTGACTTTGGACCGCCGCCTGACCCGAAAAGCCCATGTGGTACGAGCAGCAGCTACAGTAGCAGCTAAGGCGAAGGAGCTTGATTGGCTTTTCAAGCCTCGTTGCAATCCAAAATCCTTGTTTACAAGGCTGTTATCATGTCTTCCTGGACCTGGGGGATCCCGCTATGGGGTACGGCATGCTCCACTACACTCAAGAAACTAGAATCTTCTATAAGCCGAGTACACTACAGCGCATTGCTGATGCTCCCTGGTATGTGAGGCATACAACTTTATATCGCGATTTGGATGTTTTGCCATAGGTATCATGACAGGTGGTCCACTCCAATAGACTTGCATCTGAATTGGCTACAAACAGGCCTTAACCGACGACATCCCTCAGACCTCGGGCCGCCTCATCAACCTGGCATAAGTGTCCCCTTGGGACTATCCCCTACTAATATTTGCACGCAGCTGATTTCCCCAGCAAGATGACAGCTCATTCCCAGGACCTGTGCTGCGTGTTAAGTTGTTAACCCAGGCGTTTGACGTGCTGTCTAAGTCCCGTATAGTATTAGTAATTCTTGTTAACTATTTGTAAATAGATTAAGTTCTATGTATCAAGTATTCTCCTAGCTATCATTAAACAAAAAAAACGCCCGAAGACCTCTGAACGCAGCCCACTGAACTGCCTTTCGTATGTAATTTGCTTTCTCTCATACCAGAAACCGGTTGTGAAATCCTTCTCAGGCTTCATACGTGCGTACCGATTGTGAGCTAAAGTTCTCATTCAACTTTTGGTTCTTACCCCTTTGCACCCATTCCTGTTTTTTACGATCCGTGCCTGTGGAACAGCGATTCAATGTGGTACACCAGGCGCACTGTTTTAAAAGAAATCAATTAAGATCAAATAATATAAACTTGAAATGATCATTATTTAAAGCTTACGCTGAATGTGGTATTATGATTAATGCAGGACTCGCAGTCATTGTAACCCAAACATGTGGGTAGGGCAGTCAGTTTAATAATCGTACCATTGGCAATCGATTGCTGTTGGAAGGATACCCGATGATATTCATAGATGGTCTTTCGGCGGGCAACTATTAAAAGAGAGAACATGAATGATCATACCAGATCATTTTAAGTTGCAAACACAAACAACTTACAATAGAGCTGTTTATCCAGTATATAGGCATCGGAGAGGCCCACCTTAACGGGATGCTGATTATCCTCTATGGTATTTATCATAGTGGGCACCTGATAGTAGCCAAACACTATATCACCACTGTGATGCAAGGTGGCACTGAAAGTGAATTTGCCACCGGCGATGGGTTTGTCCTGGAGCGTTACATTCTCCCAGACGACGGTGAAGGCGGTGCCTGGGGGGGTTAAGGGTAGACATATTGATGAGAAACAACACCACAAAATTTACACCGAAAAAAGACTAACCATTATCGTGTAACCGCACAAACGAATCATTTGACATGCTCGTATCAAAGTTGGCCATTAGGGGAGCAATGTATTGAGTGGCCGCCAGCCAGGAGTGCACATACTCGCCAGTGTACAGGAATCCTCCAGTGGCCACCGTTACATTACGCAAATAGTGACCATAGAAGGGGAAATCAAATTTCAGTTCAACTGTCATGGCGCGTCGATGCGAAGAGGATAACATGGAATTGTTGGGTATTTGACGCATTTGTGTCCACATTTGAGACGCCTCCTCTTTATTCACATACAGCAAACTGTTGTAATAGTTGTGATGGTCTTCTTGTGGCTGAAGCGATTCATTTTTCATGCCCCTGTTGATAACATCCTCCGCCACATCCACATCATCGAACAAGGAACGCTCTGTGGTGGTGCTTGTTATTGTTGTTGCGGTGGTGGTGGTGGACCCCGTCGCCGGCTGGGCAACCATTACGGAGGCCGCCACCTTTTTGGGATATTGCATTGGCTGCGATGCCGACAGCTGTGGGGGCTTCTTAAGGACTGTGGTTGTGGTGGTATTGGTGTCATCCTTACGCTGACCGGTGCCATTGACGCCCACATTATGTACGTTATAGGAAACACTGCCAGCCGACTTGCTGTCCACCGTGGTGACGGTGGTATCTGTTGTGGCATTGGCGTTAACACTTTGGTATTGATTTTTCAAATCCGGCGATGGGGTAACATCCACCGGAGCAGCACGTCGCTGACGTAGTCGGAGCAATTGACTCGACGACTCTTTTGTTAGTCTGACAATTGTCAAATCATTAAAGGATGCGGGTTCCGTATCAGCGGTGTGATAATAATCATTGGAGGAGGCTAAAAGGTAAAGAGAGAGAGAGAGAGAGAGAGAGAAAAACATGGTATGAGACATCAGTAAACAAAAATGGAGGTGGATTTTTCGTAATTAGAAAACTATTTTTTGCATAGAATTCGGTTTGGTTCAAAACAGATTCCAAATGAACTATTTGGCACATTTAAAACCAATTTACACAAATCAGTTCAAACTGTTTGTGACCTCGGAAACAGTTTTGAATTCACATTCAATCTCTCACATAACACACATACATACAGACAGTATCCCAGCATGTGTTTACAAAAATAAGTACACAATAAGTCACTACATCATTGTTTTTGCATGAAATAAGTCCATATGTCAGCAGGAAAATCACACATGTTGTTTTCTCAGCTTCTATAGTGAAACTGTTCAAACTCTCTTTTAGAGAACGAACATGAAGTAGGAAAAGAAAGTCAACCCCGAACGCTTGATGAAAGTAGAGCAAAGGAGAGAGAGAGAAAGACGACAGACGGGAAAAAGAGGTGTTGTTTAAAGGCTAAATCTCTAACTATCATAGCCTCCAAAAGTCAGGGGTTCGTCAGCGAACGTCTCATGTCTTCCTACCTACCATATACAAAGTTGGTACATCTGAAGTACTGCGTTCGTAGGGAGAAAAGCGAAACCCGAAGAGTGCTGCGTGACGTCACCCAAACGGTTAACGGTTACAACAACAACCCCTGAGTCTTACGGCGTTACTTAAGAAAAACGAAGCGGTACACTCAGGTTTTTTCATGCCTTTTCACGTGAGAAAAAGGCATGAAATCTGTACTTCTGGCATGCAGGCAAGTCCGACTGGGATCTTTGAACCACACGCGATCGCAAGCAAGTACGAGAACTGGAGTGCTCATTTCGCTTGCATCACACCGACCCTGCTGCCCAAGCCTGCTGTCCACCGACCTTCTGTCTGTCGGCCCGTGTCGGCGTGTATTCGGTTCTGCACGTTCAACTGTCCACATCCTGCTGCAGCCCAAGCCGTCTACGTGCGGACAACATTCCACGCCCGGCAGTAGCCCAATTTACACGATTTAACATTGTACGCAGCCTGCCAGACGATCGTTCCTACTTAAGAAAGTACGTTGCGCTGCTGAATATGGATTTTCGCCGATGTTCATACAAATGGAACCATTTCCGACTGGCGACAAGTACTTGCTACCACTCGAGCATGAATGCCAGCCTGAACACACCTACAAGTTCTCGAATATCGATCATCTGTACTCGGAGTACATGCTCCGAGTCAGTACTACGGATTCATCAACCACAACGAGTGGCAAACGAAGTCCACAACGCGTGGCAAACGAAAGTCCTTAACTAAGGTAACCATCGATGCAACTATACATCCCAGTATTACGGATTTATCAGTTTTAATCAACTGCAATAGGAACTTAATTTATCACAGCGTGAATTATACACACAAGCTTACCACCTAATTAGGACTTGTTCAAGTCCTTTAGATTCTCCCCACACTATTTTTCGTTATCACGCGTCAGCAGCAAACACGACAACGCCAGTCTCCACCGAAATGCTACCTATAAGGCAGCACAACGAATTGCTCTCCCAACAATTCTTAATAACTTAATAAATAGTCAAAACCCATCCCACCCAAACCACAATTGTACTGACAGAGCAATGTGCAGAAGGGACAAACCAGTTCGATTTGATCTAAGTACTTATTACCCTTCAATAGAGCATCTTCTCGACTCTCGACCGATGACGCAATGCGAGTGCATAGAAGCCAGAAATGAGGCACACACCACCATGGTTGAACAACGCCATCAACAACATGCACAACAGCGGCGTTGTCCTCGGTGGCAGACCCCCGCCTATAGACCAAAGCGAGAGAACACTACCAAGACCCACAAGAACAACACTTGCACAACTACGCTCCGGAAAGAGTAGGCAATTAAACAGTTATCTGGCCCGCATCAATCCAGATATATTGGACACATGCCCGAAATGTGGTCAGGGACCACCATGACACAGTACACCTGTTTAACTGCACACGATACCCCCCACTACACTTACACCCATCACACTATGGACTCATCCTATCGAGGCAGCCACCTTCCTCGAATTGGACTTGGGTTCCTAATATCAACTTCTACTAATTTTTCACTCCCTTTTTCTTTCTTCTTCTTTTCTTTCATACTACGTACATACTTGTCAACCCAGTCGCTACAACAACAACAACAACGCCAGTCTCTGTCCTTGGAGTCTGGCCTAGAGTTACACGTCTATTCAATCCATCGAGAATTGTTAGCATTTATGTTATATTTGAAAAAGTTAGTTACACCCAGGGTTATAAACGGTTTGAACCCGGAATTCAGACTTTTTTTTACAGTCTGAAACCAAAGTTGAGATCATTTCTGAAACTGAACCTGTACCGAACCTATGTTTTCGGTTAGGTATAACAAAATTAAAGACATTCTCAAATCTAACAAATTTGTTTGTAATCTGTTCAATATTGTGCAACAAAGACTCGAAATCGTCACGAAAATACTTATTAATGGATAATAATTATTCAAAATTCTATAAAGACGTTCAAAATAAGCAATATATGCGCCACACAGAATAAGCTTTGTTGTTCAGAAGATGACGAAAGTTATAGAATAGTCGGGCGTGTCCCACAAATCTCTAAATTTGTATTATAATTTATCTTTTTAACTGAAGTGTTACAAATAAATATGCCCGGCTATTCGATTAGATGACGAAAGTTCAGCGATTTGAAATCAACTGCTCAAAGCCAAGTAGATTTAATGCGTACCCTATAACCCGTCGCACTTCGCTGCGCCGCCTTCAGTATCAGTTTGAAGTCAATCGAGAGAGAGTCAAATATATATAGAATAGAATATTAAAGAATCACACAGACACATTCATATCATAAACCGAAATCAGACTCATACATACCAAAAATTAAAAACCAAAATTGACGAAAAAGACCTAACCGACCTAGAAAAAAGACAAAAAATAGCATAACAAACAATCAGAACAAGAACGGACATAGCAACCAAACACAAATTAAATAACGCAATATCGGAAAAAACTAGGGTGTACGGATTAATGCTTAATCAAGACTGGTTTGTCAACCAAAACAATATAGACATACTACCGGAAGAGTCCAACGCGATTGCGTTTTGAGTTGAATATATTCAGCTCTGAGTTTTGTTGATTGATTAAAAGTGAGTAAGAATTTTTGTGTATGAGCCAATCAAGAAAAAAGTGATTTTTGCAGTTCTCTGGTGCCCACCGCTCAAAAATATACAGAACCGTTCCGGAATTGTTAAAATGTTTTCTTTTCCAAAAACCGATTCAAATTTCAACTTATCTTCATACGACTTTCTTGTTGACCAAATGTTGAATGTATCAAGGCTGAAAATCTGTAAAATTTTGATCAAGGTTGGAACCGGTTGTAAAGTTTAAGGTTCGGTTCATTAAACCTTATTAAGGTTTTGGTTCGAATTTGGATTCATAGATTGTTACACAGTTGGCCGATTTTTGTCTCTACTTTCGTTCAAAATTTTGTCATTTTTTTGAACAGAAGAAGTCGAGTGGACCATATTCCTTATTGTTAGCATTCATAGGCTCACTAAAAGGCTTTCAAAAGTGATAGGTCTTAAAAATTTTGTAAGGAAGCTTCACTTTTTA